>VZTI01004801.1:444080-489020 GCA_013397865.1 Struthidea cinerea
AGAGAAAGCTTGACATACAACACAAATCTGCTTCCTCCCTTTTCTAACTTCTACCCGGCTCGCTTTCGCCACTTTTCTCGACGCCTTTTCGTAGTGTCCCCCCGTTCTGAAGCGACCAGCGGAGGTGGTAGGTCCCCCGCCTGGCCGGCCGCCAAGGGGCCGCTGCCGCGGAGCACGCGCGGGGGGCGGGGGGAGCGGAGCGCAGTTGCCAGAGCTGCTGCCTTTGTCTGAGGGAGCAGCGAGCGCCAGGATTGGCAGAGGGCTGCGGGCGGCCCAGCCAATCAGCGCGCGGCGGGGCCGGCCGGCTCGATGGCGATTGGCCGCGAGCGCCGGTTACTAAGCGGGACAAAGGAAGGCGAGCGCTGAGGCGAGCGCGGGGCTCGGCGGGCGCGGGGTGACCCGGCCCCGCAGCCCGGCCGGGAAGCTCCCCGACACCGCCGGCCCCAGCGCTGCCCCTGGGGAAACACCTCCTGTCCGCACCGGCGGCAGTGCTGCCTCCGCCCCGAGCTGCTGCGCCGCAGCGCCGGGTCTCACTGCCACCTTCCAGCCCGGGCCGGCCGCCCTGTGGGGATGGGGCCTGCGGGAGACCCGGGCACGGGGGACCCTGTACAGGTGGAGCCGCTGGGCACATCCCCGGCGGGAGCCTGTGCTGGCTGACCCCTCAGCCGCTGCGCTGGCCACAAACGTGGGCTCTCCTCCCGCCTTTGCCAGGGCCGTGGCAGCTGCCCGCTGTGTGAGCCACGTAATCCACGTAATAACCTGACCATTTCAGAGGGCACCATAACTAGCGAGTGTGACCCCCGAGAAAAACCCGACGCGCTTTCTAGTGACATAACCACCGGAACAACAAAAAAAGGAAAAACAAACAAAAGCCACAGGAAACGGCACCAAACTGGATGTCTGCCTCTCACAGGGTTTGGGATAAGTCTGAGCTGCAAACACACCCGAAATGGAACCTCAGCCTGCCTGGCAGCCCCATCCCGATGGGCAGCCACAGCCCGCAGGCACCGGCGGGAGGCAGAAGTGCAGCCAGCTCGGCACTTAGCCTCGGTTTTAGCGCGGCAAAGCAACCTTAGAGAAAGGCTGCTGCTGAGAAATTAAGGAAAAGTCCTTTCCCTTAGGAGAAAGACTCCCAACCAGTGTCACAGGCACAAGGATGGACAGCACCTTGATCTGCTGTGGAGATGTCAGGGAATGTTGCAAAACCCAGCACTGAAGCTGTCTGCTTTATTTGCACTTCAAAGCGTGGAACAGCAAGTGACGAGTAATTTGTCCTGCTGTGGCATTAGGTAGCAGCTCCTGAAAACACCCTCCTGGCTTGGCTGAACCTTAGGGTGACTGCGACACTGAATAACTGAAAGGCCGTACACGACGGAAGAGTATGAGGGAAGATCTGAAGTTTGCTGATGTATCACAACTTCCACAGCAAGCAACTGAGAGCAGCTTGCTCCAGGAACAGAGCTCCTTGAGGGATGGACAGCTGCAAAGGAGCACAGGGCTTCGATTCAAGTCACTCACTGTATATAAATTAATTTTATAAACTCATCCGCAAACTCTGATTAATCCACGATAACCAGATACGATTCCTTTTTGCAATTTTTAGATTAAATTATTGAGCTGATACCATGTATCAGCTCCAGCTTCTTCAAAGGGAAATGCCCTCCTTGGAAGCACAGCTGGCTCCCCCAGTGAAATTTAACTTGGTGCTTTGGGTGCAAGCCATCGGCTGCCCACTGGCAGGGTGTGGGGCATCCCACAAGGGTCAGGCATGGGTGGAGGTGTAGAGGTGGATGCTGCTTGGCAGGCTCTGCAGAGCTAAAAAAGGGCTGAGGTCCCTATGGCAGCCCCCAAACTTTGATTAGCAGCTCTGGCAGAGGGGGGGAGGAGGCAGACTCAGATTGAAATTCATTTTCCCCCTTCCTGCACCTCGTTATAAGTTCCACCCACATAAGACCTAATTACTTGGCTTTTATGCTGGCAAAGTGGATTTCATCCTTGCTGTTTCCCATGGTGGTTGCCTTCATTTTCATGGCGGCACTGATGGTTACAGCTTATTGATGTTTTCACTTTAGTGATTTAAAGCAGAATACATTTTGTTATTAGCACTGGTTTCTCTCATTGCTGCTTTAATCAAAGATGCAATTTAAGGCAGAGGATTGTGTGTAATGGTAAACAGTAGGATAATGCCTTGAGAGAACAGAATATTAATGTGTTTTTATTTCTCAAAACTGTGCTTGTAATTTACCCAAGATTGCTTGGCTCCCAAAACACACGTATGGGATGCTCCTTTTCCTACCACACTGCCTGCCTTGCACCAGGGATGAGCATGGTGTGCATGTGTGTGCCCAGGGGGGAGAGGGAGGCACATGTGCTGCCTTACACACTGCTAAACCCCCTCTGCCTGTGCCTCTCCTCCGCAGGCACAAAGTCACAAAAGACACAAAACCGGGAGCACACCGAGGGCTCGGGGATGCTCAAGGTGTGGTAGCACTCCCACTGCCAAAAATGGCCATGCAGACTCAATACATCACCCCAAGACAGGAAAAGCTACATTCAAACACTGAAACAAAATAATGGTGATTTGGCAGTGCCTGAGCAGGGGTCAAAGTGCTGGAGGAGGGGACCTGGTGCCCCACACGAAGGCTGAAAGACAAGAAGTGAGCCCAGTGTTTGCTGCCTTCCCAACATCCTGTGTTGATGGCTGTGCATTTGCTCCCTTTCCTTTCCCTCGGATCTGACAATTCACATTTCAAGGCAAGATTAAATATTGAAGTTTTGAGCGCTTCCATGTGCTTCAGGAGGAGCTGAACAGACCTGTGCTGGAACAGACTGAACACAGAAAAGCCATTTGTGCCAAACTGCTTGGTTTCCTCTTTGCCGAGCCATGATAATGTGATATCCGACAGCTGAATGTGGGCCACAACAGGCTTTTATAGTTGGAGGGGTGGAAGAGGGAGGGGGGCTGAATCCACAGTGCTGCCAGCCAAATGCACGAAAATGATGAGAGACTTTTGGGGGAGGCTGGAGACTCCTGGCCACTTCTGAGATCCAGATATTAGCTTCACTGTAGGCACAAGATTAGGGCCTGATGGAGGGGAGCTTGGAAAAGGTAGAACTGCATTAACGTCAGAAAGGACAACTCCCTGGTCATCAGTAGATGCTACGTGAAATTACTGGCCTTTTGCTGTGCAGACACTGGGATTTTTGGAGAATGTGCTGTGACTGGTGGCCAGCTTCCCACGGGGGCAGCCACACCTTGCAAGGAACAGCACAAGAACAACAAGTTACAGCATTTTGCTTTAGTTAACAGATTCTTCCTGCCTTTTTCTCAGCTTCTGCAGATGAGGAGACGAGGGAAGCAGGGAGGGTTGGTCTGCTCTGGCTCAGATCCTGCCGCTGGGGTCTCAGTGTGGCTCAGTGCACTGCAAACCAACCTTGGGGCTTGCTGGCAGGAGAAGAGGTGTTGGGAATGGCAGAGGTTCTTCCCACCTTCCTGAACCACGGGGACAGTGCAGGCACCATCTTCCCCTTCAACTGTACGGTCTGAGCCCCAAAAGTACCCCAGGGACCACAAAGCATTTGCCACAAGATTAAGAGTATTAATCCCTGCAGGGGGGAAGTAGCAGCAGTTTGCTTTCCTGCATCCTCCAGAACCTTCATGTGAAATGTAATGGGCATTTTTAACAAGGATTGTGCTTCCTCTCTCTGCTTTAGAGTCATTTTATGTCCTAACAGGCTGCAAAGCAGTTGCCTCACTCCACCCCAGATGCGGCCACATTTCTGTGGTGAGGAAAAACTCTGGCAAGTGTGCCGAAGTCGGGTGCTTTGGTTTGAAAATTATACATTGCATTAAAAACCTGTATTAAAGAATAATATGCGGTCTGCAAAAAACATTCAAATGAAACGCTTCAGTGTTAGGAAGTGTCTTATTTACAGCACTGGGAACAGCTTGTGCCCTTCTCCCTCCCCTGTCCACAGAGTGAGGAAGAGTTTGAAATAGGGGCTCATGTCCATAAAGGTCGGAACACAAGGCATGCACACAGAGCTGAGCTTGCGAGGAATCATACATTAGGCATTTCCTAACTTAAAAGCACTTGGCTTTGCATTGTAAACAACATTCTTTTAACATAGGAAATAACATTAAAAAAAAAAAAAGAAAAAGATCTTTTAAATAAATGTCTACAATGTAGGTTGTTGCAGCTGGACCTAAGGTATTCCTCAGCAAGGCTTGGACTGGCCTTTCCTCACTGTTCTGGAGGCTTCTGCCCAAAAAATTGCAGGAGTAACGGTCCGGGATGGAAGCAGAAAGCTGCTCTCCTGTGAGGGGAGAGGAGGTGTGTGTGGCTTTTGCAGCTGGACAGTGGATGCCAACCCTGTGCTCTGCACACTGGTGTCTGGAGTGGACACATCTGCACCTGGAGGGTGCCCATGGATGGGTGTGCGAGGGGGTGGGCATGGGGGGGGGGGGAGGGAAAGGACACGCTGCACTGAGCTGTGCTGAATTGCTGCTTTGGCAGACAGCACCGGGCCAGCTCTTTAGAAAGTTCACGTTCAGTTATTGTTTTGACAGGCTGCCAAAGTTTTCCTGAGGAATGCAGGCAGCAGAAGGGAAATGGTGATTTTCAAACTTTTTTTTTTATAACTCAGCCAAACCAGAATGGAATTTCATGGGAAAAGTGAAAGGTACATCTCTAGCCTCGGGGCATCGTTGCTGCCAAGTTTCAGGGTCTGGCTGCAAACAATGGAGGCGTCGGAGCATCTCCAAAGCAGTGCACCCTTGCACGCATTCACATGTGCTCACGCACACTCACACACACGCTGGAAGCATCTTCTCTAATGGTGACTGCTCCCACCCACACCCACTGCTCCCAGAAAACTGACACTAACCCGCAGGGCTTTAACAAAGGGTATCCGTGGTGTAAAAGCAGGCGGCAAAGCCTGTTCGCAGTTGATGAAAGGTTTGCGGCTTGGGAGGACACTTCGGTACTCTCCCCACCCCAGTCCTGGCCTGCCACCAGCCATGGGGGCACCCCTTCTCTCCACATGCTCTTCACTAGGTCAGTCCCAGAGCCACGGGGTATTTTTGCAGGTCTTCCTACCCCTAGGAAGGGCAGGAGGTTGTAAGCTCCCCTCCTCCTCCTTCTCCTCCTCCACAGGGGGAGGAGAGCAGCCGGTGAGCCGGGTTCTGGCGCTGCAGCACCCCGGGGTCTGCGGGGCTGTGGAACCGGGCTGGGGAACTGCCAGTTACCTTATATTTTCCAGTACACTAATTTCTCTTGTCATCTTGCCAGTGACAAACAGAGAGAGTTAAACAGAGCAATCCATTAAAGAAGCAGCCTGACAGACCGATTGTTAAGGGTTTCAGCGATCCCCATTTACACTGGCTTGAAAAAAAATTTGCCTCGAGCAGCTCCAATTACAGAATTATCGGACCACACTCTGGTCCCTTTGTGCACTTCGCATCTCTGTCATCGTTCCAGGCCTCTCTCTATTTAGTTGCTTGGAAATGGTGAGCAAAATGGAAGGACACTTGTAACAAGTTCAGAGAAATTAGAGGGGGAAAAAAAGAGAGAGAAGAAAGCTCTTTCCCTGATTCTAATGTCCTAAACCAGGACACTTTTAAAATGTAACACTGTATAGGAATTTAAAATATTTTTCACTTCCTCTATTCATTGCTTTAATGCACTGGAACTACTTGCTTAGATTTTTTTTTGCCCCCCAAGGAATGTACAATAACCACTCTGTAAATTCCTCAGGTCTGATTTTAAGAGGTACTGTAGAACTTTATTCATGGAGGAAAGAAATAATCCCAATACCTTCCTGAAGTAACTCTTTTTAATAAACATGGGAGTGTATGTTTTGATCCCAGCCAGTGATGCAAGCAGCAGGAAGAGGAAATCAACAGCACCTCTAGGAAAAGCGAGGTCTCAGCCCTGCTCTGCTGACATCCCGCTTGGTGACCTTCAGGCTGGATTGCCAGCATGGGTTTGAAGGTGGCACCATTCCCAGTAAGAGGAATTCTGAAAAGCTCAGAGGACTTTTCACTTCCTCAGAAGCAAAGCTTGAACTCTGTAGATTTGTTATTATTATGAAAAAAACCCCACCACAATAGTTTCCCTACCCTAGGATGCAAAGCTGAAGGGTTTCCTAACCCTTTACTTGTGGCTGAGCCAGGCACGGTCCCCCATGATGCAGCAGCTACGTGACGTAGACATTATGCCCCCAACCCAGTGTGGCCTCACCTATTTATCTTGCAGCAAACTCTCCCATTCCTGGCCTCCCAAACGATTTTACCATCCCTCTGCTAGTGTTATCCTGGTAGTAGTACCCTCATAAGTCCGTAACATGTTACCCCCCAGTAAGAACCTCCCCCCTTTCCTCGCAGCAGAGATCATCTGGTTTCACAGGGAGGGAAAGGGAGCAAAGCCACCTCTGGGCAATGCTGGAGGAGGCCGGGATCAAACTTCAGTCCTAATGCACCAGGGAATGCTGGCTTCCCTCTGGCCCAAAACAGAAGGAAGTTTCTCATGGCTGAGTCCCCAGTCCTGCCATGCAACTCCTTTGCCCCCATCCCTTTCCCTGGGATTTGGTGGAACTGATTGATTGCTCTGTGTCCAGGGAACCTCACTGCAGCACATCCATACTCGGATCGCTGCCCAGCTGCAAGAATGGAGACTCCCACCCCAGATTTTGGGTGGAGATTGAAAGCAGGAGAGAAAACCCCATAACAACCCAGGGAGCTCTCGGGGGTATTGAAAAGTCCTCTTATTTCTTATTAATCACTTAGGCCAAGAATTCAAGTGTCGGCAGTGTGTTGGCTGGGGTTGTTTTCCTTGCAGTTATCCACATGCAGAGTTCATGCCTTGGAAAATGACCCGTTTACCATCATGCATTGTTGCTTAGCTACACGCGCTTTCCCTCTAAGTTTTCCCAAATGGAAACATGGCTCTATTTGCTTTGGAGATCATTTTCCCTGGCTTTCTCTGCTTTACAGTAAACAAGCATAAGAAGAAGAGCCTCCGAACGCTGAGTGGGGAAATAAAACAAACAGCGCGGTGTAGGTTGAGCATTTAAAATCCAGCACGTGAATGCAATGCCTTCCTTGTCCAGCCAAGGTGATGGGTAGGGAGGGTTTGACCAAAGGCAACTTGCAGGTCAGGTTCATTAAGACCTTTTTTCATCTTTGCATTAAGGTTCTTTCCCTGCTGAAGATTTCCGAACAATTTGGTTGAACAATTCTGTGTTCCCAAGAGTAGAGTATTATCTCCCTGGAGGGCAGGTGGGACATAAGGGCACCGAGAGTCTGTCTCTGCTGCCATGCCTGCCTTGTGGAGTCCTAGGTATCCTCTAAGAACATGCAGGAAAGCACCTCCCTTATACCTGCAAACCAGCACACTGCTTTGTGCCGCTAGACAAGACTTTATCCATCAATCCCCAAAATTTCTCACATTCACTAAGTCCTGACTACACTGGCATAGCACGTGGTGGGTACAGGCTGGCAGATCAGCCACTGCAGCATGAAGTTCAGCTTCCCAGCACACCAGGTAAATCTTTGGGCCATTTGCTGGAATCCTGAGCTCAACCAGTGCCTACGCTGCGCAGATGTCCTCAAAACATTCAACAAATCCAGAGCTTTTGGAAAGCATGAGCTTTACAGCCCATGCACGGAGGGACTGCACAGCACATGTACGGCTGTGTCCTGTGATCACTGGTCTTGCTCAGCTTGTGCCTGAGGGCTGAGTTGTGCCGGCATGGTGCTCGTGTCCAGGATTTCTGGATGTCCAGCTGTTTATCTGTTCCTCAAGGATCAGACAAAACTTGCAACATCTTCAGATTTAACTAAGGACAAAGCTTTTGGGTTAAAAGGCAGCCAAGTCTCTCTCACAACACATAGGTTAGTAGAGAACTCAGTGGAAAACCTTTTGTTTCCTGGTGCCATGAATGTGCTGGACATGAGCTCTTTGTGGAGAGTAGACACAGCCATCAGCTGCCGGAGCTCCCAGGAGTGGGATGCTCCGAAGGGTGAGCTCTGCCCTGCCTTCTGCTGACAGAGCATAAAATGCATATTGTCTCCGAAAAGAAAAAGGGGAGAAACAAAGTAAATCATGCGATGCTGATTACCAGGCCAAAACACTGGACTAAGGTTTAATACAACAGTTTCCAGGGTGCCAGAAAGTGAAGAGGGATATTGTACCTATGCAAATCCTGGCTGGTGAGTTGACACATCCCAAACACTGCGCTCTGTGAGAGCTGCCAGCACCTGAAGAAGCACCTTTACTCCCCTGTCGCTGGGAAGCTCTTATCTTGCTTTGACCAAGCGTACACAATGCAGCTTTGTTTGGGGCGATACCTCCCAGATGAACGGCCTCTTAGAAGTGCTTTGAGGAATTAAATGAGTGAAAACAGTAGGAGAGGGAGGGGGAGGGGAAGGGGAGAAAAACTTGCTGCTGCACTGCAGGAGGCAAAGTCGGTGGATAATAAACCCACTAAATAAGGAGCTGGGGTCTATGTCAGACTGAAAGAAGCATGTGTGTGACCCGGCTCCCTGCCATTAGAGGCACTTCAAGACAATGGCTCAGTCCCAAAGCGGGAATCCACTTCACTGTCCCCTGTGTCCCTGCAGCAAGGGTGGGGATGCTGTTGCTTGCAGATGCTGCCCAGGTCTGTGGTGCTCCAGCCCCCGGCGCACCACACACCAAACTCAGGCATCTCATCCTCAGGGTATGGCCCCATCTCTCTGCAGTGGGTGTGTTTCAGCACAGGCATTTTGGGGAACCCAGCAGGTGACTGTATCAGACAGTGTGTCCTCCTTCCCTTTGCCATTGCCTTTCTGCAGCTGAAGCCAAATCCTGCTTCTTGCAATCCCCACTGGGCTTTTTGGTTGATGGGAGATCCCAGGTCTTTCTTGCCCTGGGTGAAGGATCACTCTGGCTCAGTGCAGGCTGGGCACCTGCCTTAGGTGCTGGAGCTGAATCAGGCCAAGGGCAGTTTTCATGAATGGAAATCCCTCTGGTTTTATTGTCTTTGAAGCATGGAAACACCTGCCTGTTGCTCAGGGAAACAAGGCAGGCAGGATAAGGGTCTGGCAGCACCCCCCCTTTGTTCTGTGTCCTTCCTGGGCACCCTTTGGAGCCTAACCCTGCCAGCACCCTGTGCCCCCCATGGTTGGTTAGGAGCTGGCCCTGTGAAAATCAAACATCAAAGGGCTCTTCCAGCAAGGGCTATTTCCACATCAAATGCCTACCTCCAGTCCTGAGCCACTGGGGAGAAAGCTTTTCATAAAAGGAGAGGGAAGATTAATATTATTTTTCAAAAGTATAATGGGAGGTTTCCACTCCCCAAGCACTTCAGAGTTGGTTTTTGCACAAAGCCAGAATAATTTCAACCCCAAAGGAAAAAGAAAAATACATTAGAGGAGGTTAAAAATGCCTGAAAAAATAGTTGGCCTGAATAGAAATGTTCAGGTCACTGTCACTTTAGGGGCTGGAAGAGGCTGCTGCTGGGAGAGCCTGACTTTCCCGTAGGAATGCATGTCCTCCATCCTCACTCAGAGCAGCAGGGTTGTTCTGGATGCCTGCTTGAGCACGGGGAAGTGGGGAGAGCCAAAGACGGGCTGTCGAAACTGCAAACTGGTGAGAAGAGGAAGGAGAGGACAAGGGGCGGAGAAGATGCTGGAAGCACTCTGTTGGGCAAGTGGAACAGGAAAACCCCGCTGTGAAGTACAGCCCTCCCTGAGACTCTCCGAGAGAAAGGCGGCACGAATCCGGCCGAGCGACGGGCTGGCAGCGTGCCTGGAGCGTGGCAGAGCTCTGCCTTGGAAAGGCACCTGCAGCCTCAGCATCTTCCTCTTACAAACATGCCACAGCATCACGGGGGAACCACAGTCCTGCAGCCTGACAGCCAGTTTCTGCTCTGTGAGCATGAGCCATTGGGCCAGACGGGTGTATGAACAATTATTTGATCATTTCCACTGCAGGAACCAACTTGACAAATACCTCCGATTCACAAGCTTGCAGTCTGCTTCTGAAAAACCAGACTAGGAGCAAGCTTCCACCCTGGAAAATCCCTTGCCTGCGTCTGCTGTGCATCCTTTCCCATGCTGGGAACGGTTGGGTCAAATGCAGAAGGCACCATGGAGCTGGCAAAGCTGCTCTGGGGACACGTCCCCAGGCTGGTGGGTCAGGGTGGCTGGGCTTAGCCTCTGGGAGGTGGTCTGTCCTTGGGTGACTTAGTGCCTTGCTTGTTTTCTGCTTCTTGGTCGTTCAACAGAATGAAATTTTGCTAGCCTGTACCTCACCCTCCTCTGGACTTGGGGTACAGATGTGAAGCAAAGTGTGGGACAGTCCTTGCAGCCCCAAACCTCACAGTCTCTGGTGACATGCACCCCTTAGTGATTTTCACGTAAAAGACGGGTAGGGAGAAAATACTTGTGGATAAGGAAATGCAAAATAGGATCCTGAGGGCTCAGGGAAACTGTTGTTTAAGCCAGATCTTGCCTTTTCCCAATGCTTGAAGTTACCCATCCATGAAGAGGGCTGGAGCAGGTATCTTCACCCCCTAAATCCCACTTAAGCCCTAAAGAAAATGCTTCAGCGGTGCTTCAGGTTCACCTGCTGGCCACCACAGGAACAAAGGCTTCACTCTGTCCCAAGAAAGCAGAAAAATCCCCCTGTCCCTCTGCTGGAAGTGATGGCCGAAGCGCAGTGATGGGAGAAAGCAGCAGCAAGAGGGTGGTTGGGCAGCAGTTTGTGGGACTGTGCTGGCCTCACCGTGTGCCCCAGTATCCTTCCTCGCCAGCTTCCTTGCACACCTCGAGGCAAAGCAGGGGGGTGATGGCAGGTGCTTCTCCCCTCCCCTAGACACTGGGGACGTCCAGGAAGGTGGGGGAACCCTGGGACAGCGGCGTCGTGCTGATGCTGGGGTCTGGCACGCCGTGGGTCAGTGCTGGGAAAGCCGAGGGGCGCGCTGGAAGCAGGAGACGCCTGCGGCAGGCAGCGGTGCCAGTAGGACACGGCCGGTTTGCTGCCTGCGGGACTGCGAACGCCCTGCCCAAAACAGCTCGCTCACATTTACTGTAAGCGGCAGCCAGGCCGTCCATAGCTTGTGGTGAACATACCAGCCCTGCCTGCAGAAAGGGCTGCGGAAGCCAAGCTGGCCCCTTGCCCGGCAGGCTGGGGGAGGGGAGCGGGGGGGCTCTGCAGCCCTGCTCCAGCACAGCACCCTCAGCCCCGCACCCTCTGCCCGCTGCAGGCCCCAGAGCCTGGCTCAGAAACACATGAGGTGGATTTTTCTCTTGCCAGGTGCTTTCTGCACCCAGTGTAAGGAGAGGGTGATGCTGTAGATAGAGCCCCCCATATTGATTCCGCTGGAGGAAGGGCAGGGAATTCCTGACTGTATCAGAAGCCACTTGAACGGCACAGCAAAGGGACTCAGAGGCCAGGCTGGGTGCTGCTGGCTGGCAGCCAGCTCGTCCCTGGGGCACTTGGGGCCATGGCCGAGCTGGGAAACCCCCCGGCTGCGCCCAGCTTCCGGCCTTTGTGCGTGGAGCCAGTGGCGGGGCGGTGGCAGTGGGATGGCTGCCATCATGTCATCCTGGCCCGGGCTGCCATGGAGCCTCGCGTGTCCCTGCAGCCCGAGAGGTGCTGCTGGATGGCAGGAGACCGTGCAAGGTCTGGCTAAGGGGACTCGCCGTCCCCTCCCACGCAGCTGTGCTGGGAGGGAAATTTCCGATACTGCCGGCTTCCCAGAAGTCAGGGGAGGTTTCATCCCTGGCTCTGCTGTCTCAGCTCACGCGTCTTTCCCGGCTCAGCCTGTGACCCTGGCATGTGAGGCTTAGAGCCAGCAGTGTGGGGTGAGACCAAGGGTGGGCAGCCCGTCGGGCCAGGCTGTGTGGAGCCAGCCACAAAGCTCCAGCCCTTCTCCTGGCCACTCTCCCAGTCAAGACCATCTTTGCTGGTGGGTCTCCCACAGCGCCATGTGCTGCCCAATGCCAGCCAGCTCACTGACATCAGCACGTGCCTCATCCCTGTCCCCCTGCCCCAAAGCCTCACACCAAAATCCCCTATTGAGGCACCACGGCCCCCAGCAGTGTCGGGGTCACTGTGCTGGGGGTGCTGTCAGGGCGTGCTGCAGGGTCAAGGGCCAGGAGTTTTGTCTCTCCCCTTCCTGGCATGGATGCAAAGCATCCTGCGAGGGAGTGCTCATAAAGGGAGGGATTCTGCTGGCGTGAGCCACAGAGCTGGTGCCCACCAGTGGGCATAGGTGTCCTGGGCTCTGAGGATCGATGGGCCTGACCCTGTGCAGGCAGTGGAGAATGTGGCTGCTCCAGGGTGGGAGGGGGGAGTCAGGGGACACCAGCCATGTGTCAGGGTACTCTGGGTGTGGGGAGCACGACCATATGCTACAGCAGCCATCCCAGCCTTCCCAAGCCACCCAGCACTGGCTACAGATGTTTTGTGTTCTTACAAGAAATCCAGCTAAAAATAAGGGACTGTTCCAACCAGGTGGCTCTTCCAGAACTTTTTCCTCTGCTCTGTGTTTAAGCAGCAGTGATTTTTGCTCAGGAATGTCCAAATCCTTGCTCTGCATAGGCTCTGATTTTGAGCTCCCAAGGACTGAAGGGCTCCTGGCCCTTTCCCATCCCCTTGCCTGTCCTGACTGCAGGACCTGTTGCCAGAAAAAAACTGAGGCTGGGACTCAAATGTCCAGCCCAAACCTGATGCGCCTGAGGGGAGGAGCGCTGACCCTGACCTGCGCAGCCCTCCAGCACCAGCTCGGGCTTAACTCTCTCCTCTGCAGGAAGATTTGAAGCCTTCCAGTTAAATCCGGGAAGGAGTTAGCAAGTCTTTGTGGCAGGCGGATTAGAGGCAGAGGTAAATGCTCCTGCTAAATGTAATCTGGCTGGTTAAAAGCTCAGCTCAGCCTCTATCCCAGCACTGTCCTTGCTTCTTATAAATATGAGAGACAATTCTGCAAACACAGACTTTTCCTATTGCCATGCAAGGGAGTGGCGAGAACCTGTTGCCCTACCCCTCTCCCCAGGTTATCATTAGGATTTATTACCACCCCCCCAGTGCCCTCCTTTCTCTGGGATGGGTTGGACACTGGCAGCCTCTGATCCTGCGGGTGCAGCAGGAGGGGGATTACGGCTCGTGGGGCCACAGGTCAGGGCAGGTAAAGGCAGCAGAAGCTCCTGACATTGGGGAAATGGGACTGGGGGCAGAGCCAGAGCCCTCTTCCACCCCACAAGCCAGGGGTTCCTCCAATCCCATGCCCTGGGGAGCCCTCTGGATGGGATGGGGCAGGAGTTGCGAAGGGGTAGGAACTGGGAAGCTAGGAGTTCTGCTCACTGTGGAGTATATAGTAACTCAAAACAGAAGTGAAAAATGATCATAACTATGTAAAAATAGTTTACAGCTACTTGGATCTCTCTGAAAACTTCTGGAGCTGGTGGCACTAAGGGGGCACAGGAAGGTGGCAGGAGCCACTGGCCATCCCACCCTGTGGCAGGAGCATCTCTGTCCCTACTGTCCCCTGCAGGTGACAGGACTCCCTGGGCAGTACTAGCCAGGACACTGTGTGCCAGCCCCAGGAGTTTGTGGGTGCCATGGAGAGAGTCCCTTGCTCCCACAAGTGGAGGGTGCACAGATGACCTCTCCCAGGGGATTATGGCTGAAGTGGGGGGCTTTCACGGGAAGCATGAGCAGGCAGGGATCAGGGTCTTACCAGGATTAAGGTATTTTCTGTGCATTTAAACTAGTTGTCACGAACCCGGAGCTGACCCAGAGCACAGCACCTAGGCGACAGGGGAGAAGAGAGGGGAGAAGCTCATGCCCACCCCAAACCCCACCCCAGGGCTTGCAGGGAGCAGGGGGAAGGTGGTCACAGGGGCTTGGAACCCCCCAAAGCCCCAGAGATGATCTGTGGTCCCCAATTCGAGGAGAGGTGAACAGGTGCTGCACAACCCCAGTGAGGTGCCTGCTGATGGAGGAGAGCTTGGGGGGCTCATGGGGAACAGCAGCAAGTCCCAGGGAGACAGGAGAGCCCTGTGCCCTCTCTAGGGCCAGGACAGAGGGGTCCATTGTGGGAGACGTGAGAGCTGGGTGGCTCCAGGAGCTTGGTAACCTTAATCCTCCCTTGGATTAATGCTTAGGGGAGCTGGGGACAGTGTTTAAACCTGCCAGAGTGAGCCCTCGCGCTGAGCACAGCCCTGTAGCAGGGTCGGAGGGGGACAGAGGGCACAGGTTGAGGACAAGAAGAGGGGCAGGCAGTCCTGTGGCCTAATCTGACGTGCAGCCTCAGATTTTGTGGGCACGTTCCTGGGCCCTGCCCTCCCTGGGAGCAGAGGGATGGGCAGTGTGAGGCCCAGCTCGGTGCTGGGGTCACGTCTGGCTACGCTGCCTGGCTCCGAGAGGCTGCTGCTGCTCTGGCTCTGCAGGGCCACTGCAGGCTGAACCCCCTGAGCCAGCCCAAGGTGGAAACCACCTGCCCTTGGAAGGATGCTCTTCTGGGGGAATGCCTGCCTGTAATGAAGTCTCTGGGATGAAATCCCTCTTTCAGGATGAATTGGCTTCCCTGGGGCTGAGCTTTCAGCCTGGCTTAAAGGAGCAGTGTGAGGATGCTCAGGGATGCTCAGACAGCCCATGTTCCTACCCATACAGACCCCAGACTGAGCCCAGACCCCATCAGAGGACCCCTAGCTTGTGGCATTAGGAGCCACCCTCCTCTGTAGCCACTGGCCATGCTGGGGGGCTTGCAAGGCCATGCAGAGGCAGCCCCAGCCCCAGCTCTTCCCCTGAAGCACCTGGTGCCAGCCTACCAGGACTCCACGCCAGGTTCCCAGCCCCAGCTGAGCAGGCAATGGCACATGGATACCCTTAGAGGAGGTTCCCACCCCCTGGCAGTGTGGGTACAGCTCTCTCCTGAGCACCCCCGGGTCCCAGCTGTTTTGCCAGGCACCTGGCTCCAGCATGAAGGTGCCCTTGGACCCCAAGCACCAGTTATACCTCGTCCACCACTCCAAAGGCTTGGCCCCTCATGGGAATCCCCTGTCCTCTGCCTAATCCAGACCATGGCTCAATGCTCCCCAAACCTGCCACCAGTCCCAGGGAGATGCCACGGGACACTGTCACCCACCCTGATTTGGCCAGTGTCACCTTGGGTGCCCCCCTGGCGGGATGGGAGTGGCCTTGCAGGGGCTGCAGGTGCTGTGTGCCTGTCCCCTGGGGCATCGAGGCAGGATGGGATGTACTGTCCTAAGTGGCATCTTAACTAGATCTGATCCAGCCTTGCAAAGCCACAGCGCCTTCAATTCCCTTAGCACTCCAAATCTGCTACTGTGCATCTAAGCGGATTATTTTAAATACCCCATGATGGACTGCTCCTTTGTAATATAAACCAGCCTCATGTGTCCCATTCCCCTCCTATTTGCTGTGATTTAGCTGCAGCTGTGACAGCTAGAAGTCTCCCCAGCTCCCCCTACTCCCTAGGAAACATCCCTTGTACCAGCCCCTTCCCCAAATCCTCTCTCCCCTGTGCTGCTGGATCCTGGGGGTGCTCCCCTCCACACAGCCTTTAAGCTCTTGGGGTGAGTGATGGCTGTGGGATGTGCTGCCCTGGAGCTGCTTCATCCCTACCCAGAGCTGAGCCCTGCCCCAGAATCGCCCCCACCTGCACCTTGGGGCCAGGTCATGCCTCAGCTGCTGTCACCCAGAGAGGGGCCATGCAGAGCCCTTTTGGGTGGGTTTTGCCAGTTTTCAGGTTTTTTGCTCAAGCTGACTGGCTCTGACACCTCAGTCCTGCCATGAAGTCAGCCAAGCGAGAATATCCTGCCTCCCACTCCCACCGGAGTGAGGGTTTGGGGAGCACAGGGGCTGGCCTGGAGCCCACCCAGCCCCACTCTCGGCAGTGGCAAAGAAGCCGCCACTTTCCAAGTGCTTCCCTTTGGGGCTTGTCTGATTAATGAGGGCTTGTTATTTCCAAACTGTTTGAAATCGTGTTTATTTAATCTGCCGCTGGATTCCTCTGACTCAGGGCTCATCGTTAACTGCCAAAGATGAGTGACAGATCCCGCTAATTACAGCTAATGATGGCCTTAAAGGATCTCTGCGCACACACGTGTGTTTGTGTGCACACATGCCAAGGGCCATTTATAATTTAAAGTGGGGAGAGTCGTTAGCATAAACCATGCCCGGATTAATTGCAGAGAGCAGCCTCTCCAGGGAGGATGCTCACCAAGAGGTTGTGGTTTCAAGCACTGGATGCTGAGGACAGCACAGGCTGCCTGAGCAGTGGCAGCATGGTCCTGAGCTGAGTGTCAGCCTCGGGGACACCAAATCCAATCCACCACACAGGAAATGTTTGGCGCAGAGCAGTTGGTAGGGACCAGGAGACACCAATATGTGGCACGGACATGAGTGGCTCAGAGCCATGCAGGGCCAATGGGAGCTGGTGTCCAGCCCCTGGAAGAGCTATGTGGGGTGTTTTCCACCTGTGAGGATTCCCATGCCCAAGAGACCCAGTTCTCTCCCAGTTTCTGTAGGAACAATCAGCTGGAGGAATGGGAGACGTTTTTTATGGCTTTACTGAGGGTAAAGCTGCAGGAGCACCAACCCCTTACTAGATGCCAGAAACCTCACCCGGGGGGCTGGACTTAGCAGTGCCCACTGCCTTGGAAGAGCTCTCCCCTCTTTAGTCCCTGACTAATCCAGCCCTGATGTGATGACTTTGCTTTTATGTTTTTCTGCAGGAAGAAAAGAGGGAAGATGGAGACGATGAGGCTTTCCCCACCCCTGGGCTGGAGAATGCGGAATGAGAAGCAGCAGGAGCTCATGGCCACCACCCTGGCAAGGGGACGGGCAGAGTGGGCACATGCCATGGATAGGCTGACTGGGGGCTTCCACAGCCTTCCACAGTGAGGTTTGTTCCAAGCCCTTCCCTAAACCAGCTCTCCACTTGCCTGGGCTGACTTTCACCCACCCCTGCGAAGAGGGCACACAGGGACAGACCCATGTATCCCCTGACTCCATCTCCTCATCCTTCCCCTCCTTGGGGGTCCTAGAGATGTCCTTGCCCCTCTCCCTGTCCTGCCATCTCATGGAAGAGGTATCCAGAAGGAAACCAAAAGCTGTTCCAGATGGCAGAAGGCTCGGTAGAGCAGAACAGCTGTTCCCCAGTCCTTATCTTTCTGCACACCAAATCCACCTTTCTTGGAAAAAAGTAATTCAAGCTCCTCAGTCTTCCTTGGAGCTGGTGAGCAGCAAGAGCGAAGTGCCAGCATTGGCTCCCCGGGGAGGGGAAGTGCCATCCTGCAAAGTGCTTCTATATTGGTCTCTGCCATGAGCAGGTCTAAATTGGAAGTGATGGCAGCAGCAAGCGCCGGGATGGACTCTGGGGCCCACACAAAGTGATTTCAGGGGCTGGCTGTGCTTGGCCCGGGGGATGCCTGCCAGCACAGGACACTGCAGCTATAATCCCACTAAAAGCTGGGTGGAAACGACTTGGACAAGGGCTTTTGTCTTGCTGAAAAGACCAGATTCCCATCAAGACTGATGGCTTGTGAATTTGTCTAGGATCTTTCGAATTGTTCTGGTCCCCAAAACACTCAGGTTTCTCTTTCTGAAATACCCCAATATTTCAATTTAAGGCTCTTGCAGAAGCAGCTGTCAGAAGCTGTGGAGTGGAGCTTCCTTCAGACATGTGCAGCCACTCAGTGGTTGTGACTGTTCCTGAAACTGCCCTGTGAGGCTGTTTGGGCAGGGCCAGCTCTGCCTTGTGCTTTTTGCATTACCAAACTCCTGTCACTGTCCTCCAAACCCTGTTCTTACAGGGGTCCAGGGCACTCGTGCTCTCCTGACCCCACTCTTCCCCCTGGCATGGCTTCCTTTGCTGTGGTTTCCCACCGGCATTTTACGAAGCCTGCTCCAGACCACCTTCCTTATAGCTTTAAACCCCACTGTAGCAGGGTCAGGAGGCAACAGAAAAGATGCTTCCTAGCAGGAAGGACTGTCGTGGAAGTGAGAACAGTGCCAGTCATGCTGGGCACCCACTTCACCGTGCTCAGCACCATTTTGCTACAGACCCAGAGCTCTGGTGACGTTGGTGACCTTGGGGACATCAGTCTCGGAGTCCATGTCTGTGGTACATGGAGCTGTACAGCCCATGGGAAATGGGTGGCTTCGAGGTCCCAGGGCAACCTTGGGGTGTGCAGAGCTGAGCAGTCACTCCCAAGCCCAGGTGATGTTTTTCCCTCCATGCTGTGGCCAGGGAGGGTCAGAGCCATGCGAGGTGTGGGGCACGTGGCAGGGCAGGCCACCATGAGGCACCACGCTACAAGCTGCTTGCTCAGCAGCATGCTGAACCCTGCCCAAGTAGCCCCTGTGATCACCATCACCCAGTGAAAGAGCCCAATTGCAAAGAAAACAGGGAAGCAGCTGAAAAAATAAAGGCGTTGCCATGGCACTGTGCGCGCCAGGTCGGAAATTTGGGATGGTGCCGAAGCACAGCCCCGGATGCTCCTCCTGCCCCAGGGTATGAAGAGCCAAGGCAGAATGGGGAAGGAAGAGGTGCCAGAAGCCAGAGGGAAGACACCCTCCTGATGGCACCAGGGATGGGCAATCAGGGCTTGTGGGTCCTCCAGGTACTTGGGAAGAGCCAGGGATGCTGCAGCCACATCTCTGTGGTGTGAGGTGAAATGATCTAGCCCTTCCTCCCTGTCTCCTGAGGATGACACGGTGCCAGGCTGCTCAGAGAGATGCCAGCCTCTGTGGGTACCCCAGCCCCTTCACCACCTGCAACCCTCCCCAAATGCCAGAAGTATCCAAAAGATGGAGAAATCTACTCAACCAAGGAACAGCCACAAGTTCACAGAGACTTGGTGTAGCTCTGGCCATGGGGCAGTGACTTTTTTGAGTTGAAAGATGAATAGAGATGAACTGGGCAGACACAGCTTTGCTGGGAGAACTGGGAGGCCACGCAGCCTCAAAATCAAGATCAGAGGCAATGCCAGTGCCTGCCTCACAACCCTGCACGTACTACTGCTAGACTGAGACCCCCAAACTCATGGCACCTCTGCCCTTTGCCTCTGGTTATCTCTAGCACCAGCTGGCCTGGGGCAGGACAGGCCATGGCCCAGCTCTGTGCCCCTGGCCCTGCGGGCGCAGGCAGGGTGTGGGTGGAGGCAGCAGTCCCTGCCCTATCTGCCAGCCTCTGGGATTAGCTGTGCGCATCGGGAGCAGCTCTAGCAGTGCCTGGGTAAGAACAGATAGACACAGATAAGGCAACCTGAATCCTGGGGACGGCGAGCCAGCTTCATTAATCCCCGTGCATCCAGGCGCTGACGAAGATGCTATCATCCCCTTTCCCTCCCCAGCAGCTTATGTGTGGCTGTCAGTCCTGGCCACGCAAGGACAAAACCCGGCGCTTGCTTGGGTGGCCCCTCTCTCCCAGAGCTGCTAAGTGGCTCCCATGGGGACGCTGCTGGTACGGGGACACAGCTGGTGCAGGGATGCACAACCTTCACAGTTATAGAGCTGGTACAGGCATCCATAGCCAGTGTGGGAGCCTACAGCCAGTACAGAGAGCTATGGATGGGGCAGGGATGTGGAGCCAGGATGGAGACCACCAATAGTATGAGGAACACAGCCAGGATGGGGACCCAGCTGGCATGGGGACACATGCAGGGGAACCCTGTAGAGCCCTGGGGCATAGTGATGCTGCAGGACAAAGGATGACCTGCAGTATCACCCACCTCTGGGATGGCTTGGGGTCATCCCCACATCCCTTCCCAGGCTCCGGCTCTCCAGCTACAGCGAGCAAGAGGGTTCAGGTCTGTGCAGGCACATGGAGGGAGGGAAGCACTGCCAAGTCCCTGCTGTGTCCCCATCGTTGGCATGCTGCAGGCTGCCTGGGACGGGTGCAGCACTGCACTCCCCATCCCGTTAGCGCTGGCATGAAAGTGCCGCCGCTGCGGCAGCCGGGCCTGGCCATGATCTCCACTTCCAGGTAAACAGATGAAACAAGCGGCTCAACTTCCCTCCCCCGCAGCATTCCCAGCCACACAGACCCACCATTCAGCCCTGCCGCCCCGCACAAACCTCCAGTGTTTGGGAGAGGGCTCCTGCTCCCGGCAGAGCACTGGGGGGGACACGCTGCGGCCGGGCGGTTGACACCTGGCCAGGCGGGAGCGGGGCCAGCGGGCACAGAAAGAGATGCTGTGTTTTGGCCAGATCCTGCCGTGCTGGGCCAGGGGCAGAAAGGACCCCTTGTGTGCACGGGACCCAGGGATGCCCCCATGGCTTGGCTGCAGCCAGGGTCCCATGAGGCCGTGGCAGTGGGCACCAGTGGCTCCATGGAGTGGGATGCCAGAGGGGTGAGGGAGTCAGATGTAGGGATGCCCTGCTGCCATCCAAAAGATTTGCAAAAAATCACAAAAGCAGCACGGGGACGATTGACCAGAGGCATGTGCAAGTGGTGGCAGAGGCAGGAGCAGGAGGCAGCTTTCCCTTGGGCACCACCTTGCCATTTACAAGGATGAGAGAAGAGTGCCAGCTCCTGCCCCTTGGGCTCTTCTCCTCCAACCTCCCAACCCTCTCCGCAGTCTTTCCTTGGCTGGGGGTCCATCCTGCAGCACATCCTGGGATGCTCTGGCCATGGGTGGGGCTCAGAGGGCTGCCCATCCCTCCAGGGAGCCTGACACCAAGGTGAGCACATCCCTGCCTCAGCCATGACAGTCACTGTGGGGCCAGGCTGAAATGGAGACGGGAAAGCAGGAGGCAGAGCCTTGATGCTCCAGCATCCCAGTTGTTCCTTCTGCTGCCTCCATCATCTAAAAGCAGCCATCAGTGCTGTTGCTGGGGATATTGTCCCCTCCTCCATGCCTGGCACCTTCCTCCCTTGCTGTCCCTGAGAAGGTGGTTTTCCTCCCCAAGGAGTGCAGGGAAAGCATTTTCCACCACGGCAGATGAAAATGGATTCCAATCCAATTTTACCCTAGTACCACTTCAGTGATTTTGATGGAGCTGCTCTGGATGGGTGCCGGTTGGAGCCAGAGGACAGCTGTCGCGGCTCCATAGACCAGGGGTTTCTTATCTGTGTCACCTTTGATTACTGTAATTGAAATCCTGCTCTGATCTGAGCCATGCCCGAACGTTTCTGCTGCCTGTGCGGCTCTCGGCTCGCACAGCAAAATGACGTTAATAGATTTTAAAGCCAGGCAAGGCCTGTAAGAGCATTTCTGCCTGACCTCCCGGATAGCAGCCGACAGCTACCGCTTACCCCAGTCCCGCGCTCCGCTGCTGGCACAGCCCTGTCATCCCCCTGTGACTCATTTTCCCTCCTGGAAGCGCAAATCCTGCCTTTCCCCAGAGCTGCTCGTATGTCTGTGTCGGGCAGCCTGCCTCCTCCCACCCCTTTGGAGCAGAGCCGGCGTGCTCTCAAGGGAGGCAGGGTGCAGGGGTGCCGGTAGGATCACAGTGGGATCAGCTTCCCTACTCCAGCATGGAATTCCCCATGGGAAGCATTGCCCTTTTCTGGCATCTCCTGGCCAAAAGGGCAGCAGGGGGTCGTGCTGCTGCCCACCCGCTGCCAGGCAGGAGGCAGGGGATGGAAATGCCACTGCACAGTAGAGGATGCTCCTGGCTTTGGTGCCAAGCTGGACTGGCGGTGGCTGGCGGTGTGGCCGGCGCTTTGTCACCCTCCCCATCTTCTTTTGTGAAGCTGCCCGTGGTGTTTAGCCAGAGCCACTGCAGCAGAAGGGGTGACGCCAGCCCAGACGGTGTCTGAGGGCAGGAGCCGGGAGGACACGCGCACTGGCACACACATTCCCGCAGCCTGGCTTGGCGAGCGGCCGGCACAGGGAGCGAGCCAGCCCTGACCGGGGTGGGACAGCGAAGCTGGTGGCTCCCTGCGGGCTGGGGAGGTTTTTCTCAGCCAGTCTGGCCTCCAGGAGCTGCCCTCAGGAACAGGCAGAGGTGTCCCAGTTTCAAAGCTCCGTCCCAAAAGCCCTGCTGATCCCGAGGACCAAACCCTGCCCGTGCCAGACAATCACCCTGAACCCCCAGGTTTTTCACGCTGGCAGCTTTCGTGACCATCCGGCCGAGAGCTGGCCAGTGAGTGCTGACACAGCAACCTGGGCTGGCACCAGTGACGGTCTGACAGCCATCCCAAAACTCCGTGTGCTGGCCAAAGGGAAAGGAGGCTAGCCAGACAGCAGGGCACTCCAGCACCCCACTGCCGGCACACAGAGTCCCCCTGGATCCTGGCTGACCGAGCAGCAGCGTTTCCTCTCACGCTGGCGGGTCATGGGCCGGCGGAACACACAATGCTTGGGGTTATCCAGGCCTTATCAGCTCTGGCCACGCAGTGCGGGCAGGAAAAGGGTTTCAATCCCAGCCGAGCCCTATTTCCGTCAGGAGCCGTTCCCTCTGTCACGGGGGAGGGCTGGATCATGCCGTGCTTTTGACACCGAGTCCAGTGAAGCTGGGCAGTGGGGAGAGCAGGACCGCAGGGCTCTCATGCTGCACCCCAAAAGCATTGCCAGGGTCTCTCCCTGTGCCAGGAAAGCTGCCTGTCTCCGAGCAATGCAGCTGTTCCTGCCCCAGCTGTACACAGCAGAGCTGGTGAGTCCCAGGAAAGGGGCTGCCATTAGGGCGTACAGCAGAGGTCTGGGCTGGCTGAGACATCTCTTGCTGGGGGTCACTGCTCCCCACCCCAGGGAGGCATCCCAGAGCTCTGGCATGCCAGGAAAACGCCTGCTCAGAGCTGTACAGGCAACCTGAGGAATTCCACAGCAAACATCACCGCTGCCAGCCACGGGGGGAAACTGAGGCATGAGCAGATAACATCCTTCCCAGGGCTGCCCCAGCCTCTTAAAGCTGACTGGAAGAAGAGGACTGTGGCACAGGATCTCTCCTAGTTCCTCAGCCCAAAATCACAGGATCAGGGAATGCCTGGCCCCTGCTCCTCCAAACCCTGCAGCAGCACCCCCGGGGTGGAAAGGGGAGCTGGCGGCGCCGCTGGCAAAGGCTGGGCTTGCGGCGATCCCCTCCCGTCCCATGATTAATTGAACACAGGCTAAAATTAGCTGCGGAGGCAGCACCCCTGAGGTCTCCCAGCAGCATCCCACTGCCCGCCGGCTGCCTGCAAGTGGGTCAGGCAGCAGCTCCCTCCCAGCTGGGCCCCCTGGGTGCTTGGGGGACCCCCGTGCTCTGCTGAAGGTGGGAGCATCGCTCCCGGCTCCATAGCCCAGCTCCGCACCTCTCGCCTCCCCGCTGCTGCCCTGCTTGGAGGCTTTTCCCTCTCTGGATTCACCGGGCAGGGCTGCGTTGTGAGGAGCAGCTGGGAAGGCACAAGGCTGCCTTTTGGGATGGCGGGAGTGTGGATCCCCGTCATGTTCCTCCCCATGCCTTCAGGGATCTGTTATTTTTAGCCGCTCTCCCTACCTCATGTTGCTAGCTCGGCTCTGGCTCTTTTCCCTCCCTTTCCCCGGCGTTAATTTGTTTTCTCTGTATTATTTGCAGATTCGGGGAGGCAGAACGAGGTGTTTTGGCACAGGGGACCACTCAGCCATGGCTTCTTCATACTGCTCTCCACGCAGGGTTTTTGGTTGGGTTTTTTTTCCTGGCTATTTTTGACCCACACCGACAGCTCCAAGGGGATGAAACACTGAGGGGTAACACAAATTTGAGGTTCCCTGTGGCCGATGTGCCAGGCCAGGTGGGAGGATGCTCATGGCTGTGCAGGGATGCTCCCACGGAGGCAGGGCAGCACCTGGACACAGCCTCCAGCTGCACCCTCTGTGCTGGATGACATACCGAGCCCCCTGCTCCCTCCTGACCCCCTGCACATCTGAGTCTGCAACCTCCACTGTGCTGCACAAGCCGGGGAGAGCGGGAGGCTGGGCTTTTCCCTTGGATCCAGAAGAAAGCAAACAGGGAAAAAGTTAATTAAAAACTTCAAAGCCAGATCCTTCTAATTTGGCTTAACACAGCAGCCCTGCTCAGCGTTGATGCCGTCCCCAAGGTGCCTGCGTGGGGCTCGGGCTGGGAAGTGCCCAGAGTGTCACACCACAGGATGTTCATGGGATTGTCACCCACCACTGCCACCACTGCTGAGCACTGGGGTATGGGGTGCCATGGAGCTCAGCTCAGGGCTGGGCATCTGGGGACCAGCCTTCCCAGGGACTGCATTTTCAAGCCACTGGAAGGGTGATTCCATGGGATGCCGTGCCTCAGTTTCCCCATGGCCCCCCGGCTGCCAAACCTGCTTGTTGGGAAGGTGTTTTCAAGGCAACTGGGGTGGTGCTGATCCCCATCTCCTGGCATGATCCACTGCCCACATGAAGCAGGGCAGGGCTGGGGGTCCTGGGGGGAAGCAGGAGGTGTCTGCCTCAGCAGGGTCCAGCAAAACAGGAGGGGACCCTGGCACTGCTGGTCCTGTCCCCTCCTGTCACTGCTCTGAAGGAGGAAGGGGACATCTTCCGTGCCCAGTTCTCACTCCTTTCTCCAAAAGGAGCCAAAAATCCTCTCACTTTTTCCAGAAAGCTACGTCACAGGACAGCGATGCTCCTGCCCAAGCGCTCTGCCGCCTTACTCTGCCTCCTGCCCCCACTTTCGGGGGTTTTTGGTGGTGGGTTGAGATTTTTTTTCCAGAACCTTGGGCTGCATGGTGAGTAAAGGCATCCTGCTGTCTGAGGGCTAACGGCTTGTTGGAGAGATAATAAAGCAAAGGGGAGTAAATTAAAGTGACTATAAATAGCACCAGGAGAGGAAAAGGAGATGAAGTCATCTTCCTTCAGCTGAGCTGGTATTTGCATCACTTCTTCCCTTTGCCTTCCCCTGCCCCCTCACCCTGCTCGGGAAACAGTCTTTCCCAGACACTGGGATCCTGCTGTGGGCTCTGTATGCCCCACTGGGCCCCCATGGGGCTGAGAAATGTCCCCCTGGGGTGCTGGAGAGCACAGCAAGGTGGCCTGAATGCAGTCACTTGGCCCCAGGCTCTGTCCCAGCTTTGGCACGGATCTGTGGCATTGCCCTGTGCAAACCAGTGCCTCCAGCATGACCCCAGTGCTGCATCCCAGGAGTAACTTTCAGGAGCCAGCACAGATCTATTTTCTCCTTCGCAGCACAGCTAAAGAGACCACTCCAGGAGCAGTGCTCTGAGGAAGGGATGCTGCAAACTCAACATCAGCAAGTTCACCCAGAGAAGCCCCTCCAGGAACCGAATTCTGTAATTTACATTTTTATTCTTTAAGATTTTAACATCCAAGACCCAAAGAGTCCCCCATCAGTCCCAGCACGCATGGGAGAGGAAGGATCCTGGCCCTGCAGGAGCCTCCCTGCTTAGCAGACAGCTTCAGATGTCTCCCTAAACTTCTCCCTGCTGAGGGGGCCACTGTCCCTGCAGCCCCAAGCAGCCCCGAGCCCCCCAGCTGCCCCCTCACATGAGGTATATTTACATCTGAGTCAGAATGAGGTCACACCACGGTTTCCTTATGTCAGCTCCCGACTCCTATTCCTGGGCTATGCGCACACAGCCGCCGTGTTATTGCAGGGTATTTATAGCTATTTTACATGTATAATTATAAAACCACAACTCCACACATGCACCAAAATAATCCCGGTGCCGGGATGCAGGGGAGTGGGGCCAGAGTGATGGGAGCAGGACCAGGGCATGGGCCGCACCGCTAATAATAATTCTTTGCACTTTATATATAGCCCCTTTCCTCCGCAGCTCTCAAAATCGCTTTGCAGGCATTTAATTAAGCTTCCCAACATCCTAATGTGATGACAGCCAAGTAATAATATCCTCGCTTTTAGGTGCAAAGAGAGGGGAGGTGGCAGGACTCGCCTGAAGTCCCACAGCGAGTCCAGGTGTCCTGCCCCACACTTGTGGGGTGCCCACAGGGGACATTTTGACTCAGAAAGGGGATGAGGACCTCAGGATCCTGCCCAAACCCTCTCCTCAGTTTGGGATGGTGACAACCAGTGACGGTACAAAGTCTGGGGATGGCAGCAGTGACTCCGGGGACCGCTGGGCTGCAGCTGCCCATCAGCTGGATCAGCAGGTGGAAGAGACAGATGTATCCTGACAAACTCATGGGGGAGAGCTTGGGGGAGAGCAATAAATGAGATGACAGATCTGAAAGGGCTGATTTATGAGGAATATTAAGAGTCGTAATCCTGCCTGGCCTGGCCGTCCCCCAGGGAGGCAGGGTGGTGACAAGGACCCAGAGACATCACAAACCAACAGGATTCACTGGGGACAGCGCCAGCATATCTCCAAGCAGGAGGGCTGGAAGCAATTGTGCCTCTCAGGCATCTGGGCAGCTTGGTGTGGGGGAACAGACGGGTCTCAGTGACAGCCTGGAGATGGAATCCCACAAGGATGGGTCTCTGTGGTCCTCAAGGTCTGAGGTTTGTGCTCCCCTGAGCACCCTCTCTCCCTCCCATGTACATCCCTGCTAGGATGGACCACTTCCCCCCATGCTTGGAGTGCTGCAGAGGGCACAAGGAGCACACGCTTCAGTTTTGGACACTGATTGGATCACAAGCTGCCACCCAGTAATGAAAGGGGCAGGACTGCAGCCCTGGTGGTGACGCTCATCAACATCTGCAGAAAAAGCCACTCTCCTGGCTGCTGTCCATGCATGGAGAGGTGGGGGGCTGTGTCTGTCCCCGTCCCCATCCCCACCATGGGGATGTCCTGTGGGGGAAGCAGCAGTGGATGCAGCGTGATTCTGCACACGTGGGGACTAAATGCAAGTCAAAAATCATAACCCCTGATTGGGTCCTGTAGCAAGTACCATCCTGCCATTTTGTGGTCATGCTGCTATTTTTTTCCTCCCAGATGATATTCAGATCCCTGCTCACCGAAACAAGTTGCACATGAGCCCCCCACCAAGAGCCCTCAGCTCATACTAAGCCCCCAAGATGGGGGAGCAGAACCTGTTTGCATCACAAACTCAGGGATCAGAGCACAATGGCAGAGACATGAAGCCAGAAAACAGCTGCAAACCTTCTGAGGGGCTGCAAAGAAATGCCCCCAAATCAGTGTCTCTGAGGAGGAAGGAGAGAGGGAAATGGGACAGGAAGCCAGCAGAGCCTGGGCACTGCCACAGGGACACAAGCGCCTTCTTGTCACTGCACCAGCCACCAAAACTGCCCCATAACCTGCTGCTATCACTGCTCTGAATGTCACACTCGCTGTCCCCCCTCCGCCGCCAGCCAGACATCTCTTACCAGGAGCTGTCGGCAGCTCTGCCACCTCACTGGCC
Organism: Struthidea cinerea; assembly: GCA_013397865.1. Taxonomy (NCBI): domain Eukaryota; kingdom Metazoa; phylum Chordata; class Aves; order Passeriformes; family Corcoracidae; genus Struthidea; species Struthidea cinerea. Next base: position 471,352 of record VZTI01004801.1, read on the forward strand.
ATGATGAAGGACTCGAGGATCCTTGCACGGAGCTCAGGGCCTGCCTCGGTGCTGTGAGGAGAAGGAGAGGTGTGTGAGGTTGCCAGCAGTTCAACCTCCCTGGAGACCCCCAACTCCCCAGGACAGCAGCCAGCTACCCCAGTGGATCTGCTGTGGGACTGAGGCAGTGCTGTGAATCCCAGCCTCGTGTGTGCATCGTGCCTGGTCACTTTGGGAATGGGTCTGATGTCTGAGCATCACAGCTGGAATGGAAGCTTCCAGACCCGGCCTCCCCCTTCGGAGAACCCTGTGGCTGGGGCACTGGTGGGCTGTCATACAGCAAAACCAGCTTGGTTGGGACCAGCGTGTCCATGGGCACCCTCCTGTCACCCGCCCGGTCCCGTGCACGGCAGGGGACCTCACCTGGCCGCCGCAGGGCGGAGCAGCAGCTCCCCGAAGAGCTCCCCGAGGAGCCGGGGCGACAGGCGGCTGCGGTGGCTGCCCTGGCACAGGCGGCAGAAGTGGTGGGCGAGCTGGCGCAGGAGCAGTGCCTGCGGCTGTGGCAGGGCTGGGGGGGCCAGCAGGGCTCTGGCTCGCTGGCCACACTCCTCCAGGCCAGGGGTCTCTGTAGCAGAGGGGACACAGGAGAAAAATGATCAGTTTGGGAGGTTGGGGCATCCTCTTGCCTCTCATAGGAGCCCAGCACCTACCAACACACAGGGCATGAGCTGTGGCAGTTCTCTGCTCCCCCCAGAGACCCAAAAATACCTGACCTCAGCCTCTGCCACCATGATTTCTTTGCAGCCCATCCCTCCCCAGACAGGCTGGGGGACTTAGGGATATCCCAGGGTGTGTAGAGATGATTTCTCCAGGGTCTTGGCCACCTCTTTAAATGGGGTTTGCCTGCCCCATTTACCCACTCACACCACCCCAGATCAAGTTGTCAGGTACCTTTAGCACATTCCCCCTCTCAGCACACTCAGGGAGGGAGCTCAGAGGTTGGAGCTGCTCACCTGCTAGGGGCTGCACCTCCAAATCCCTCACTGCTGCTCAGATGGAGAAGAGTGAGAGCCCTGCCCTGGTGCAGAGCAAAGCCTTTGTAAAGGCAGAGCAAAGCAGAGGTGGGGAAATGGGCACCAGCTCGAAGATCAGCTGAATTTAAAGGCTCAGCCCTCCCCTGCAGAAACAGCAAGCTGGGAGGGAAAAGGCTTTTTAGGAAGAAAAAAAATGTGCACCTGGGCTGCAGGACCCTCACTGCACCCCCACCTGCAGCCCCCACCTCATGGTCTCACACCCCATGAAACTCAGCACAGGGAGGGCTGACTGGGGTATAGCTGCCTCCAGTGATACTCGGATTGCCCATATGAATAAAACCAGGCACTTAATGGCACTGCACATCACAGAGGTGCTGCCAAAACCGCTGTCACGGGTGCCCCGCGCAGCCCATGAGTTCCCACCGTGTTCCTGGTGCCCTCTGGCAGCCTTGGCTGGGGCTCCCTGGCCTTGTGAGCTGTGAGCTCAGCGCCCTGGGACCGCGGTCCTGCCCCAGGCACAGGAAACAGCCGCTCTCCAGCCATACTCCATTCCTGCCTTGTCCCAGCCCTTTTATCTGCTGGGGACAGGGACTGGGACAGGCAACCCAGGGCTGGGTTGCTCTCAGCTAGCTTCAAAGCCCGGCTCAGCCGGGGGCTGACTCAGCTCCCCGTGGCTCTTTGCACCAGGACTGAGGCTTGGCCAATGCCCAGCAAGCTCCCGACATCCATCCTTGGAGCCAGGGTGCAGCAGGGCCGGAGGGGCAGGGGTCTGGGATCTCCTCCAAAGCAGGTCTGCAACCCAGCTGCGTTGGTGCTGGGGTGTTGGTGAGCCCTTGTATCCAACAAGCTGCCCCTGAGGGATGTTTAGCTTTGCTCCAGGCCTCCCCTGCCACAGTTCCTGCTTTTTTTGCACCTTTTTGCACCTAGAGGATCCTGCAGGAGAAGGCTCTCAGCCAAAGGGGGATTTTAGGGATGTTCTTCCCCTCCTTTTGAAGGGGGTCATCGTGCTGCTTTCCCAGATCTCAGCCTCAAGCAGGGCAGAGGAGCCTTGCAGGGCAGGCTGCCAAAACCCAGCACTGTCTCCTCAAAGACTTACATTTTGATTTTTTCTTTCAAGCCCCAGAGAAATCCTCTTCCCATTGGTTTCTCCCCCGTTCTGCCCCCTCCTCCTCCTCCTGCCCCTGTTGTGCCAGGAGCAGAGCCCGCTGCAGCACAGGCTGCAGGGAAAGGCGCTTCCCTTTGAAGTTGCTTAACGAGGCAACCCAGCTAATTGCTTCCTAATTGCATTTTTATCCTTGGAAGGGAGGCAGCCTTTGATTTCTCCTCTGACGGGTGAGGGGAAGGCAGCTTCTCTGTGCCATCAGCCCCAGGGGTATTTCTTCGGGCTCTGTGTCTCGGCGCAGGGCAGGGAGGGTGGGGTGTGAGTTCTCCCTCACCGTCTCCGTGCATCCCTCCTGCCTCGCTGGAGGCCACAAAGAGCCCGTGGCCTTTTCCCATCAAGACATGGTAGGATAAGGCCATGCTGGTGTGGCCACGGGTGATCTTTTAGTGCCTCTTAAGGCAGCCAAGAACATGATCTGCCCAAGTACTAATCTGGCTTAGGATGGGGAGGTGATGCTCGGGCATGGAGGATACTGCAGCAACCGGCAGCGAGATGAGAGCTGCTGTGGAAGGGGAAGAATCCTGGTTCCACAGGCAGCAAGAGGTTCAGGTCCTGCCTAACACAGTGGGCAAGGGTTTCATGTGTTCCTGGTGATGTCCATGGGGCCTCAGGCTGGCAGAGGCAGAGAGGCTCTGTGAGGACTCACTTGAAATGGGTTTTGGTCCAGGCTTGCCACTGGGATGGACCGCGGGCTCTGCTGACCTGGGTATGAGCCCTGCTCTGTTTGTTTGAAAAGAAATCAAATAAAACCAAAACCTTGATGGTCTCATATGTTTGCACAGAGGCGCAAAAGCTTGCAGGGGTCTAAAGACACTTCCTAAAGGCACTAAGCTGAAAAAGCTGAGAATTTTCTGTGCCCCTATAAATCCAGGAGTTAATGAGATTACAGGAAAAAATTCCCAGGCAGCAGAGCCAAAATATAATAACGCTTTCTTCTGGGGCCAGCATCACCCAGCCTTGGCAGCGCCTGTCCTGGCAGGCAGCACCTCCTCCTCTGGGCACTGCAGACGGAGAAGACCCCGCTGTGGTGGGGGCAAAGCAGCCCCAGGATCTCCCCTTCTTTCCCAGAGAAGGGAAAGCATCTCCCAAGCGCTGCTGTGCTGCTCGGCACAGGTGATGTTCCCAATGGCCCTTCTCAGGATCTGCCCTTGGTGCAGCACTGGGCAGGGGATGGGGTCAGAGACACCCTGGAGATACTGGGAAGCCTTTCTAGGGGCTTCCCAAAGCTTCTCCAGCCTCACAGAGGTCCCAAGTGTAGGGGGAGCTCACGTGCGCTTACCTTGAGCCATGTGCACCAAGTCACTGTAGAGAGCTGGAGGGATGAGGGGTGTGGGGAGCTCCTGCAGGTACCACTTCAGGGCATCCGCCAGCGTCTGGGCCTCGTACAGGTTCATGTCCACAGCCGAGGCATCTGCAGGGAGAGGGACAGAGGGAACCTGAGCCTGTGGTTCTTCCCCTCTGGCACAGAGCTCGGAGCTCTTCCATACCTGTGGGCCTTCCTCCAAACGTGGAGGATTTCTTCACCCATGCCCCCCATCTCTGCAGTGTGGCAGTGCATGATTTCACTGCCACCACTCCCCCAGCAAATATTCCTGTCCCAATTTCCACTGACCCTGAGTTCCACGTGCCCAAGGAGACCATGAGGCAGCATCTCTGCTTTGTGTGAACTCTACATCCAGTGCATGGGACAGGGAATCTCACCATCCCACTGGGCTCCCACTGCAGGGTAAGGCACATGGGAAGGACTGAGCAACTGCCCCGGAACCTTCCAGTTATCAGGGCCAGGTGCCCAGTGCCAACCCCAGTCCAGCAGGAACTGCTTGCAAAATGCATCCGTGGAATGGGGTTGTGGTTCCCAGGCAATTCAAGTTGCTGAAGGTCCATGTGACCCCCAGTGATCCGGAAATTCTGTGAATGTGCCCCAATTGGCATCACTTCTCCCAGCCCTGAGAGGCGGCTGCCCTGGGGAGGTGGTGAAGGATGCTCCAGGAATGGGGGAAAGCACACAGGGGGTCTGAAGCCACCCAGCCTGGGCTCAGGGGCTCGGGGGTCCTGGGCTCAGGACAGAAGCAGTGCTAGGAGCAGAAAAGTCCCATGGTCTGTCAGGAGACAGAGGGTGGGATGTGTCTGTCTGAGCCCCACGGCCAGGCCAGCACAGGGACATTGCTTCACCATGGTCCAGGGGCAAGAAGCCTTTCAGCATCCTTTGGTATTGCCTCATGTGTTTGTCTTGGAGGTCTCCCATCCTGGCTGGGCTGGGTGGTGGCTGTCTGGACGGTGATGGTGCCTTTTGCAAAGATCTGAAGGTTTCAAAATCTGGCTTTGATTCAAACTGGACCCAAATGCAATGTTTTGAAATTCTCCTTGTAGGAGAATTTGGAGGGTGAGGGGTATGGGGGGTTGGGAATAATAAAAAAGATGAAGATATTTGGGATGGTTTGAATTGGTTAATTTAAAAAAAGAAAATCAAATTTGTCATTTTCTTAAAGATGCTGTGTCAGGCCCCAAATGGCCTGGAGTGACAGAGGAGACTGTGGGCTTGCCCTGCTCTGAGCCCGCTTCCACTCCCCTTGCTGGGTCTTTACCCCCAGATGCAGCTTTACTGAAATTGGTGCCATTTTGGGAGCTGCTCCATCTCCCAGCCCAGCATCTTCCAAAAGAAAACGTTGCGAGTCTCCAACCATTCCAGCTGTGCTTCCTTCTGGGGCAATAAACCCAAAAGAGGGGAGAAACGCTATTTCCTAGGACAAGGCTTTAGAGACACGCATTCAGCAGGGCTGGGATGGGGAACAGCTGGGAAAAGCTGGTTTGGAGCACCTTGACCTTGATCTCCTCTCATTGGAGTGTCCCTGCTGTGGGCCAGGCAGCCTGGGAGCCTGCCTGCCTGCGTGGGAACACGAAGCTGCAGTGGGTCCCTTATGGCCAGTGCCTTCCATTTGGCTCCCAGACGGAGAGAAAACAGATTGGCCAATGCCCGAAGCGAAGCCTTTAACCCAGCCGTGGGAGACGCTACCTCATTGTCAGGAGCAAGCACCCGGCCGGCTGGGAACTGTGTCCCAGGGCAGAGTGGGGACAGCCAGGACAGATGCCACCATGCTGGGCTAGGCGGCCATCCAGCGTGGCCAAACGTGACCCAGCACAAATGGGGTGCTGCCTTTCTGGCACCCCACAAAGTCACAGCATTGCCCCATGGACCACTCTGCCCTTGGCATCCTCGAGGTGGGCAGGGCTGTGCCAGCTGCACCCTGGCCCCACTCTGATCTGTGCTCATGCTCCCATCTTCCAGCCACACTTCTGGACCTTCCTGACTGGCCAAAAGGGTTTTTTCTGCCAGGTTTTGGGGGGGATGACAGTCAGTTCCCCATTTTTGCTAGCACTTGCCCTGGTGATGTGAGCTGGCAGGTTGTCTTGAGCTGGGCAGGTGGAGGACAGTGGGGTCAGGGATCCCACAAGATGCTCCAACACCTGTTTTGGGCTGAATACTCTCTAACACCCAGGGATGCTGCTGGGGAGTCCCAGGGTCTCATTGCATAGCAGAGAGCTTTTCCCATCAGTGGAATGCACCGAGCAAACCCCAAAGCCCTTCCCACCCGCCAGGAAGCTTTCTGCAGGGACCTGTCACTCGCCTTGAGGATGCTGGCACGGATTGAGGAGAGCAGCCACAAGCTGTTCCTGCGCAGGGAAGGGGCCGCTGCCGGGCTCTGGCCCCAGGCGATCAGCCCCGGGCTCCACCGTGGCCTAATTAGCTTGTTTGCCTCGTTAGGCATGAGCCTGGGGGGGTGTTCAAAGGGAAGGCTCAGCCGGTTTCAAAGCAAGACTCAAAAACATCTTTACACCCAGAGAGAGGCGTGATGGGGAGACCGGGGGGATTCACACCGCGCCGACAGGGACTGATTGCTGGTGGCACCACTCTCCGTGGCACGTCGACTAGAAATAGCCATTAGCCTGTTGTCCCCATCCTCCTGGAAATGCCGCGACATCCTCCTGCCCCAGGAGGAACTCTCTTCCTGCCCCAAGAGCTGCCCCGGTGAGCTGGGGTCTCCATCAGGCTGAGAGCACAAGCGAGGGATGCTCGGAGCTGTTCAGCTCAGGGAGGCTCAGCCGGCAGCGGGGGAAGGGTTAACCCCGGAGCCTTCCCAGACAATTACCGCCGGCCTGACCCCACGGATGCTGCTCTCTTCTTATCTGAGGGAGATGATAACCAGCTATAAGAAGTTAATGAAGCTGCAGGATGAGTCAATGCTCTCCTGCTGCTCTCCAGATGTTCCCATCCTTTCCCCAGGGGAATGATGGAGGAATGACGGAGGGATTCCATCTGCCTGCCATAAATAGAAGGAAAACACCCCAAAACCCCAACCTCGACCCCATACCAACCCCCTCCAGCACACAACCTGCTTGCTGACCTGCTGGCAGAGCAAGCATCCGGGGACCAGTGGAGAGCATGCCTTGCCTATGGAGGGGTGAAAAGCAGGAATAAATTGGGGACAGGGTGCGTGGGCTGACCACTGGCCCAGAGGGAAAGACTCCCAGCCTTCTCCCACTGGGATTCCAGAGCCCACATCCCAGCGGAGGCAGAAAGGTGCTGGAGCTTTGGGCTGAGTCAGGCTGGGCAGGAAACTCCAGGACCTCTCCCGCAGCTGCAGCCAGCCGGGGAGGCGTGAGTAAGCCCAGGGTTTCGGTAAACGCGGAGGATGTTTGGCCAGGAGGGGTTGTGGGGGAGGTGGGGGTTGTTTTGAAGGACAGGTTCGAGCGGGTCCCGGTAACCAGCTGTCCCCTGCATGTGGCCACAGGTGAGGGCTGCTCCCACACCCCTGAGCAGCTCGTGGGTGACAGGGTGCGGACCCCGCCCAGCCCCCAGGGCCCCTCTCCCAGCAGGGAGTCCAAGAGGCTGAGCGGGACCTTGGCCACCGAGCGCTGCTGCAGTGAGATGCTCTCAGCTGCGTGGTCCCTGTGACAGAGGGGCACCCAAACCACCCTGGGGCTCACTGAAATACTGACTTGGGAGTTTCCCTACTCCTTCCAGACCTTTTAGTTTTGTCAATTAAAACTGTGGGTGCTATGGAGGTGTCCTCACTGTCCAGTCGTGGGCTGTACGTTCCCATCTGCACGGATGCTGCCTGTGTGAAGACCTGACCAGGCATTCAGGCTCCTGGGCATCTCACAGGGAGGGTTTACAGGGAAACTGTGTGCCAAATCAGGGAATATTTCCCAGCTTTGACTCAGTATCATTGTAACATCTCCCAGCCAGCCTGCTGATACCTTGTGCTGGGGACTTGGCAGCTGCCAGGACACCCCCAGCCCATGCACAGGAGCTCCTGGCAGCCCCAAACACTCTCCCAGCTGGATTTCACCTTACCGTACCCTTGGCTTGCACTCAGCCAGGGTAGGGGCGCTGGGATCCTCTTTGAGAGTGCCCACTGAGGCTGCCTTCCCCCATTTCACCTTCCCTAAGGCAATCCCCTTCCTCAGTTTTCCCAGCAGCATGGGAGGGGATGGCAAAAACTCACCCCCAGTTCTCCCTGATGAGTCTGTCAGGGATGTCTCTGCCGCTGCCGTTTATTTACCCTTCTTTCATCACCACCAAATATAAGAGATGAGCTCATGCCTCTCGCCAGGCTCTGACGACACGGGGTTTATTTCCACTGCAGGTATAAATAAAAAGCAGTGCCGCAGGCACCGGGGCGCCTCACGCTCGGGAGGAAAGTCATCCTGGTGGGGTGAGCTCGGCCAGGGGAAACCAGAGCCCTTGCGGGCCTCCGACCCCCTGTGGCATCCGGGGGATGAGGATGGGGATGCGCTCCCTCCCTGTGCATCCACACCACCGTGATGGGGGGAGCGGCGTGAGGCTCCCCAAGCTGCTCCTCGCTCCCCGACCCTTTCTGCCTAGCAGCAGCTCCTGGCAGCCCCAGCGAAGCCCCGGGACCCACCATCGCTCGCTAATCCCCACCGAGACCTGACCTAATTCCCGGGCACGTGAGCGTGTCTCCAGGCAGACTGCTCCGCGCCCGGGCCCGGATCAAAGCGCGCAGGATGGCAGCGCAGCCCGGCACGCCCGGAGACACCGGCTCCAATCCGCCGCTCGCTGCCGCCGCGCTCTCCCCGGCACCCGAGCTGCAGCCGGCTCCTGCCCGGCCCTGACAACAGCGCAGCCTTTTCCCATTGCTGCGCTTGTATCTGGGGAAGGGTCTCGGTGTTTACGCCTGCAGCTGGACTCCAGAGCCCCTATCAGAGCCAGGGTTATCCAAAGCGCGGGGGAGGTTTCAGTGCTTCGCCGCCATCCCGGGCGGGCTCAGCCCCATCTGAGCCATGGGGAGCACGCACGGAGCTTTGGGGTGAGGGCCCTGCAAGGTCTCTGTGCGCTGTCCCCCAGCAGGGAGGAGGGAGGAGGATGCAGACCTTCCCTACTCAGCGGTGGCAAAGCGCTGCCCGGCCATTACACACACAACACTTTGCAGACATCCGCAAGCCAAACCTCCCCCAGCTCGGGTCCCTCAGCTCCGAAGGGCTCCAGCACCCACCAGCCCACCCACAGCTCTGCTGCTATCGCCCAGAGAGAGAATGTCCCAAGCTTCCAGCAGCAGCCGTGGGAAGGCTGCCTGCCACGTCCCGGGGGGAGAGGGGTGGGGACAGGACCCTGAGCAAGCCTGGGGGGGGAGAAGACATCAGGTCTGGGCACTGAAGGGGCTCGTACACCTCATGTCCCCAGGCACTGTGGACTCAGCAGGTACTTTGCCCCATCCCTTGTGCTCCAAACAGCCCCCGAGCTGCACACAGGGGACAGCAGGACTGCTGGGAGCTGGAAACTCTTGGAGTCAGTCAGTGTGCGGCCCCACACCACAGAAATACCCCAGGGCATGAAGCAGCCCCAGCCAGGCACTGCAGGGAGTGCTGGAGGCAGCAGGGTAAAACTGCTTTATTCCTCTTTTTCGGCCCGTACTCTTTCCCTGACACTGCAGCAGCGCTCCTGGCTGGCTGATCACCTCCCACCCTTTGGTGAGCTCCCCTCAGACCCCCGTGGAGCTCCAGCTTTTCTTTAAGTCCCTTTTTGGTGCCACCATGTGACTCTGATTCTCATGTTCAGCGATGGTGCATGCCCCCCTCGCCTCTCTTAATTGTTCTTGCACCAACCATCATGGAAATACCAATTTTGATGCACAGGATCTAGACAGCAGTCAGATGCCACCAACCTGCAGAACGTCACCAGTGCCAGGGTGGGGACAGGCTCAGCTCAGGCTGTAGAGCCATGTGGGGCCACTCTGTCCAATGCTGCCATGAGGATGGGGAACCTTCATCCCAAACCTGGCTGATATCCGGCTCAGGGGCTGCCCACAGGTGAGATCCCCCGTGGGTAAGGGCTCTAAAAGGGCCAGGGATGGGGAAAGAGTGCAATCAGCACAACTCCGATGAGTGCCCGCGCTGCCAGCCCTGGGGACACAGTGCCCACGGGCTCTGAGGGACAGCCAGGGCTGCTCTGACTTGCATGGCTCCTTGTCTCCCAAGGTCCTCCTTTTCCTCCCCACTAGAAGTTCGGACGCTCTTTCAGTGCAGGAAACGTGCCGAGTTCTCTGACACATTGAGATTCGGGGGTTAGAAAACCAACATCTGAACTTTTCCAGCCCTTTTTCCTTGCACTCTCTAGCAGTTTTCCTGCCACCACTGCCAAACACCAGCGTGATTTGTGTATTCACTGGGAAGCTAAAACCCCCGGTGGGAACCCGGTTTTCTCCCCAGCGAGCCGTGGTTTGGGTCCAGCCACCACCAACCCCGGCTCCAATTTCTCCCCATTCCCCAAGATGAAGCTTGGCTTTTGCAGGCAGGCTGCTGGCAGAGGTGGGATGCTGGAGGGACGAACCACCAGGAGCACGGGAGGAAGGGAAATGTGAATCTCGCCTCTGTCCTCTCACACACAGGGCAAGCAAACTCCAGTATTCTGGCAGGGATGTTTTGCTCCACCAAATGCAATGAAAGGGCTTGTCTGGGAGCCAAAGCAGAGCTGCTCTCCTGCCCTCCCCAGCCCAGTATGGGCTCCAGCAGGGTCCTGGGGAAGCACCACTGGGTCTGTGGTCTGCAGGAGGTTGCAGTAGGAGCAGGCTGCCAAGCTTGGCCTCTGCTGGGGTGCTTGAATGTCATTCCTACCCTGTTGCAGAGCATCCCTCTGGCAGCCCCTTCAGCTGAGAGGTAATAAGTGTGAGACTTGTCCTACCCCCTGCAGGTCTGGGGAGCTCTGACCTTGCCCAGCTCAGTGTTGCCGAGCACATGGGGCAGCCCCCTGAGGTGCCCAGTTAAAGATTTAGGTCCCAGAGGAGATGTAGCCTTGGGAGTATCAAGTCTCCTGGGGCTGTTGGTGATTTTTAAGGGCTTTCAAATGGTTTGAAAACCACAATAACATTTCTCTGACCAGTGCAAGGCCCTGCCATGGGAGATGGACAGACCTGGACAGACCCACCGAGTGCCCAGAGCTCTGGCCAAGCCAGTGGGGTTTGCCCCAGGGCTGGGAGAATCTCCGAAGGGTGACCAGGATTGTGGCAGTACCTGCTGTGGTGCTGCCCTGTGGGGAGCCCTGGACCTGTGTGGGATGCTGCAGCAGCTGCATGGGAAGAACGGAGGACCCATAACTCCCGCGTGCTGGGAAAACAAAGCATCCTTCTCATGCTGTTGTTGCTGCCCCTGCCCAGCCTAGGCACCAGTGCCTGGGCAGTCCAGGGGGTTGCTCTCAGATGCCTTCACCTCCTCCAGAGCTCAGCCAGTAAATCTGGCCCGGGGTACGAGGTTGTGAAGAACAGCACTCGCTGCTTCGGGCTTCCTCAGCCCACAGCCGGGGGAGAAGAGCGGGGTGGTGGGGTGCCCTGAGCCCCCATCACCTCCGCGGGGAGCGCAGCCCTCTTCAGGCAGTGGGGAAGGAGCATCCCTGGGAGCTCCAGCTCTCCTCTCCTGCATGCCTCCTTCCCCGCCCGGCGGGACTCGGCTCCCGGTGCGCGGGAAGCGATGAGGTCATGGTGCTTAATATAGCGATTTCATCACAGCCCTTCTCCCCAGCAACACCGCCCGGCTCCCGCCGCCCCCCGGCCGGCAGCGCCCGGGATGCGGTGGGATGCGGGGCCAGCCCGGGGCTGTGCGGGGCCGCCCGTGCCTGGTGTCACAGTGCCGCCCTCTGGGCACCGCGGCCGGAGGATGGGGATGCTCGATGCACCCCCCACCCCCCAAAGACCCAGATCTGAGCGGCACACCGGATCCGTCGCGTCCCCCCCGCCCCTCGCCGCGTGCCATCCTATCCCTGCCCTGGGTTTAGAAGCAGGTATGGGGAGATGGTTTTCCCCTCCTCCCCACCCTGCTCATGTCCCCAAGTCCTGCAAACAGCGTCCCATTCTTATAAATCATAAGCTTTCCCTTTCCTCTTGCTTTTTCCCAATCCACAAGAGGTTTTCTCCCTGCCCTGCTTCTCAGACACAAACCCTAGAGATTTAAAAACCCAAGAATTTTTCTCCCCCACTCCATTCCCCCTCCCCCCCCCAAAAGAGGTTCTAGCGAAGCGCCCCAGCCCTGCACCTGCATCACTTTTGGCTGCATCACACGGGGAGAAGAGGGGGGTCTGCATGCAGGCAGGACCTCACAGAGCAGGGATTAGGTCTGTAATGATGTTGGAGCCGTAACCCCTCCCTGCCAGGGCAGCACCACCTCCACAGCCTCCTTCCCTCCTGGGGGTACGGGGAGGGATGCTGCTCCGGGACTCACCAGCCAGGAGGGCCTGTTTCAGCTCAGCATCCCCCAGCACGCCGGGGCCGGACCTGTAGAGCACCTCGCTGTCGAGCCCTGGGGGACAGACGGGAGAGAGGGGTCAGTGCCGAGCCCACATCCTCCTTTCCGACACGGGGGAAGCAGGCAGGGACTCAGAACACCGCGCTCCCTCGCCCTGCCCACGGGTACCGGGGGGCACGGGGAGAGGTTTGGCTCCAGTGATGCTCTCGGGGCGCTCTGAATCGGGCAGAGCAGGTGGCTGTGAGTGCCCCCGGCTGTGCCCTGCGGGTGGGGGCCATGATTCTCCGTACCTTGTTTTTCCAGCGCCTCGATGAGCCTGGCCACGGTGGGCAGCGCCTGCTCGGGGAGGGCGGGGTGCTCCGTGAGCTCGGCCTGCCCCGAGAGTCCTGTGGTGGAAAGAAGGGGAGAAGGGGTTTGGAAATTCCTGCCTGCAGGAATTCCAGACTCTTTCCTCAGCTGCCCCAGGACAGGATCAAGCTGCTGCTTTGGCACAGCCACAACCAACGCTTTGGCTCATGCGTGTCTAATTTTGGAGCACTTCTCCCTTTATTTTATCCTCTTTTTGCAATAAGAGTCACCGTTGGGGGCTCAGCTGCTTGTTGTGATGCAAAGACCTGCTCAGGCATGTGCCCTGCCTTCGGGGAGCATCCCATCCTGGGCATGGAGATCCTCCAGGCCAAAACCCCTTCCCCACCTCCCTTCCCATGGCACTGAGACTTGTCACCCACAGCTCGCAGTGGCACCAGGCAGGAGCTGGGGACCCAGATCCATACCCACCACAGACGTGTCTCTCTGCAGCTCTCACCTGCTTGGGTCCTCTGATGTGCACAACAGGGTTGAGCACAGGCCCAGCGAGGACTCAGTCTCCCCTCGGCTGGTGCAGACCTCCCTCAGCCCCTGAAGAGCCCTTCAGCCAAACAGGCTTCCCACAGCACAAATCCCCATGTGCTGCTGGGTTTTACACCAAGGATACCTCACTCCAGACCATGGCAGAGAGGAGCAAACCCCTTGGCAGGCAGGAGAGCAGCTGTCCCCAGGGCATGTTGTATCTTTATCACCCCAGCTGATAAACCCTTCCTGTGTGGGTAAAACCCGACGGAGACCTTGCAGTGCAGTGCTGGGATTTCTCCCTGCTCTCTCTTTAGTGGCCTTTAGACCCCCAGAAAGGCAGCGGGCAGGGGGCTGGCAGGGGCAGGGGCTGCCACTGGCTGCAGCACACCAGGGCCGTGTGTGACTGCTGCAGCACGGACAGCATGTGGAAAGGCTAAAAAAATATAAAAGAGGGACTTTGGGCAGGGCCATGCTGCCTTCAGCCTTTTGCAAAAAACACAACCTGGCTGCAACAGGTAGATCCAGGCTCTGATCCTCACCACAGTGATGCCCTGGTGCTCCCTGGAGAACAGGGAGTGATGCAAACCTCCCTCGTGTGGGTGGCTGATCCAGCCCCCAGGCACGGCCACGACCCCCAAGCACAGCAAGGGGGTCCCCTCTGCCCCCCAGTGAGGGTGTGTTGGTGCCTTGGGTGGGAACAGGGAAGATGTCAGGGTTAAAAGCAAAGTGCATCGTTGGAAGCTCATGCGAAAATGTCCGCACTGCATGACTGGATTTGTAATTAGGGAAACTGGGCTTTTCCTCCAAATCAGTGGCTTGGGGAAAAGGTGGTGACTGCAAAAAAATAACTTTCTCCTTGCTGGGAATGGCCGGAATGGCCCCCAGCTGTGCCAGGTTGGACCCCTGATGCCCCACTCGACTCCAGCCCCAGGGGAAATGGAAGTGATGCCTCGTGGCAGTGGTGCTGCCCAGGACAACGAGTCAGGGGCAAAACAGCCAGTGAGATCTTGGAAGTCCCCTGGGACTCAGATCTGCTGCAGAGCCATTTTCGGGATGTTATTTAATTAAAAAAAGGACCATTCCTCCTTGCAGAGCCAGCCCTGGCTCGAAGGCATGGCTGGGACATGCAGTGTCTGTCATTCCGGGCTCCCTCCATGGCCTGAGCCAGCTCAGGGTCCCTGTGTGGCACCAGGGCTCGGTGGGAACTGAGGGCACTCAGAGGGGCTACGCTGCTGTCTCAGATATATAAATTAGGGCTTGCCAAAAAAACGTCCCTCAAACCTCCATCTGGAAATGGAATCAGTATGGGATGAATTTTCAAAAAAAAAAAACCAAACAAAAAAAACCCCAAACCAAAACAAAAGTACCTTCTCTTCCAAGAGGATGTTGGAGATTTTTACTCTAAGGGGAATCCTGTGAGCTAGCAGGTTTGGGTTTAAACTGACACAAAATGGCACACACTGCTCCCGTGCCGCAGAAAGACGTGGCTGTGGGACAGAATGTCCCCTCCTGAGGTGCCTGCACACCCTGGCATCGCCCCGGGAAAGGCACCCCACGGAGGGGCACCCCATGGCACAGCACCGGGAAGGCAGCACCCAGCGTCCCCCTGGACAGCAGGAATGGACACCTGGACATGGCCAGAGCATGTTCTGCAGATGGCAGCGCCCTCCCCAGCCTACCCCAAAACCTGGCTTTAGGGCTTGTCTCCTGACTAAAACCTATGGATTTTATGTTTTTTAAAATTTGGTTATCCTTTCACCCGAGTGCACGCAGAGCTGGGGTGCCTGCACTGAGACCTTCCACACGGGCCTGGCTCTCCTGGCTTCCTGCTGCGGACATTCCTTGATTTGTAGGGAATCACCATGTTCCCAGCAGCTGCGGGCAGGGGTCCCTGGGCACATCTCCCTCAGAGAGGAGCCTGTGCCACCCCTGCATGCGGCAGGCATGACACAATGGTGAGGGGCAGCAAGGGTAGAAACAGGAAGGTGGCTTCACCTTCCCTGGGGAGCGGAGCTGGAGAGCCCTGGGGTCTGCTCCTGTCTGACCCAAAACCTCCACACGGCACTGAGTTTTCCAGGGCTCTGCCTGCTGAGCAGTCAGAGGGCTCACCACTGAGCTGGACCGGGCAGGGGGCTCAAACCCCTCATCTGGCAGGAAAAACACCCCCAAAAAGTGGCCTCCACCCTCCTGCAAATCCAGCACGTAGCTGCTCAGGGAGCCTCCCCAGTGCTGCTGGGACTGCGGCTGCCTTGGCGCACTGGTCGGGGAGGAGCACCTGCATTTTGGTGAGGGGAGGTGTGGGGGGGCCCAGTATCCTTCCCGTGTGGTTGTGGGGCTGCATGTCAGGAACAGCATGGCAACCCCACACATGGACATGGATGGTGCCGTGCCCAGCCCGGGAACCAGAGGGTCCCCACCTCAAATCACAGTGGCATGGGGGTCCTGAACCGTATTTTGAAGGGAGACGGACAGACGGACTCCTCATCAGTGGGTGCCCCTCTAAACCCAGGCCAAGGCACGTGCAATGCCCAGCCAGCACAGGGGCTGCTCCTTTGGTTACCACACTGGTCCCAAACTGGGTGAGGAGGGTGCCTGAGGTGCCAGACCAGCAGCTGGGCAGGTTTTCCTGCCACGGCTGAAGGCGACGCTGCTCTCCCAGCCCCAGGCCCACACGGACAGCCATTTCTGCTCCATACATCCCAGAGCAGGAGAGCACCATGGCTTTGGCTGGGCTCACCGGGATGTGCCTGGCTGGGAGGGGGGGATTCTTACTTTGCTGTTATTTTTCTCAGCTTGTGTACGTTGTGCAACTGCTGTGAAATCCCTCCCGGCCCCAACGCACTTGGCCACGGTGAGTGGCGAGGGCAGAGCCAGCTGCACAAGCTCGGCGAGCCAGGCAGAGAAATGGCCGGAGGCCCCCGTGCCAGGAAGGGGCCTGCCAATATCCCCCCCCAGTGCTCTGCTGCAGCCCCCAGGGACAGAGGAGCCCCCCAGGGACTGACCACACTGCTTGCCAAGATTGTCCCCTGTCCCAGCTTGCACAAAGTGACAGTGAGGCTGGGAGCTGGCCGAGGGCCAGCACTCGCCCGGGCACTGAGAGCAGCCTGAATCAGGTGCCGCAGTGGTGGGGAGAGGAGCACTTGGAAAAAAGGTCCCCGGGGACCACCATGGGGCTTTCTGCTCCTCTCTAAGGGACCAAAGGGGCCTTGCAGCTTCTCCTGTGCTCTCATGGATGTGGATCCCCTTGGACAGTCCATGCCAGCACAGCAGCCAGCCTGGGATGCTGGTGAGGAGCAATCCCTGCAGCGTGTTTGCCTGGAGGGTAGCGACTCTCTGGGCATCCCCTGCCCCTCCTGAGGTTGCCTCGATATACCAGGGCAGATAATTCCCAGGACAACTCTTTTTTCTGGGGCTGGATCCCCATCCCGAGCATGGATTCCCACCAAGCCAGCTCAGCTGCCAGCATCCATGCCGGCTCCACACCACCCTCGCCATCTTGCAGGGGACACCCGCCCATGGGCTCCCACCTTCCTGCTCCCCTCACACTCACCCCAGGGTGTGGGGGTCCCCGCGGGCGGCAGCGGCAGGGGCCGTGGCCTGGCCTTGGTGGCGGTGGTGGCGATGCGGGTGGGACCCAGGTACTCCACGTAGGTGCCGGGGAAGTCTCCGCGCTCCTTGGTGCGCTCGTTGACGCCGTGCAGCCAACCCTGGGGGTTGCGCTCGTCCCCGTCCTTGTAGTTGGGGCTGCTGAGCAGCCCGGCCCTGCTGACCGTCAGCACGTCCCCGGGGCACAGCGCCAGGTCCTCCTCCCGGTCCTTCTGGTACTCGTAGAGAGCCCGGTACTGCAGCCCGTCCGAGGAGGCCATGGCGGCAGCGTGGCGTGGGTCACACCGCCCCCGGCCAGCCGGGCATCGGGGGCCCGGGGCGGCAGCACGGCGTCGGGAGCGCTCCTTTCCCTGCACACGCAGGAGGAAAGCCTCGGTGTTGGAAAATCTGCGAGACGGAGAGCGGCTCCTGACCCTCCAACCCCAAAATTGCTGTGGAGCCACACCAGCGCCTAGGGCTCGTCAGCGTTGGCCCAGGTGTGGGTAAGGAGCTGTTTCTTCACCAGGGCAAACGGAGGGGAGCGAATGAGGCTAATGGGGGTAGAGGGGACAAACGTGGGTCCTCGTTAGCCCGGCCTCATCCGCTCGGTGCTGGGGACATCCCTCCTCTGCCGGAGAGAAAGGCAGCGCGTTAGTGACCAAACCTCAGCCTTGACCTCAGCCTCGTGCCCGTCCCCCATCCCAGCCGCCCGGCTCCAGGGAGAGCCCAGCGGCTCGCTCGGCTCCTGCTTCCCCGGGAGGCCCCGCCAGCAGGGCTCGGCCACTGCACGCAAGGAAAGTACCGGCAAGAGTCTGGAAAGTAGGGCAAGAGATCACGCCACGGGTTTTTAAAATAGACATATGTGCTGAGAAACCTCCTGCCGCACGCAGCTCCCCTCCGGCAGCTCCAGCCTGGCATTGCTGCACGGAGCTGGCAGATGAAGATGTAGATTTTTCATGTGGGTTTGGGATTTTTTCTTTTCTTTTTCTTTTTTTTTTTTTTTTTTAATTTTTTTTTGGTGCATTTTTATATATTCCTCCAAGAGTGACATCATCCCTGGGGGAAAAGACTGTGCTGCTGCCGACCCACTGCCCCCCAGCTTCCAGCAGGACCCCGCGGAAGAGGGATGGAGGGATGATGAGCAGCAGCCGTCTGTCTGTCCATCCATCCACCCGCCTCCCAGAGCCCTCCCGCCGCCCCTCCAGCCTTACCGGGCGCGGTGGCTCCAGCGGCGGGAGCGGAGAACGGGAGCGGAGCGGAGCCGGCTCCCGGCCCCGCCGAGCCGCGCTCCGGCGGTGATGTCAGCGTCCCTCCTCCTCCCC
>VZTI01004801.1:489033-518931 GCA_013397865.1 Struthidea cinerea
CTCCTCCTCCTCCTGCTCGGTAGCCGGGCGGCCCCCCCGCCGCAGCGCGTCGAGGGGGGGGGGGCACCCGGCTACCGAGCAGGAGGAGGGAGAATTGTGAGGAGTAGGTGGATGACTTCATCCCCAGATGCAGCATCTCTGCTCCCAAATTGCATCCTCTGTAGGATGGAGATCTCCCATCTGTGGGTCTCCATCCATCCTTAGGGGTGCTAAAGGACAGGAGAGGGCCAGCACCCCATGGACACCCCCCTTGTGCCAGCCAGCTCTCCCTGTGCACCCACATAGAATCCCATCCCTTAGCCAGGCTACAAAACATGCACAGGACAGGCAGGAGACGTCATGGAGAATCCCAGCTCAGGGATGCTCTGGTTCCTCGCTCTCCTCCTGAGCCTGGACAAGCTATCCCAGTGTTTGTCTGTCTGTGAGGCACAGAGAGGTGGATGTGATGTTTCCAGAGGCTCAAAGGCTAGTTTTGGTTGTATTTTTTTTAATCCTTGCTTCTCACACTGACTTCTCTGAAATGGTCGTGGCTCCTTGTCTTTGCTGCAGGTTGGACATCCTAAAAATAGATGGTACCTAAAACACGGGAAATGCACGCTGGCTGAATCCAAGCCACTGCAGGCAGCAGTGCAGGGGTGGCATGAAGTCCAAGGAGGAATCCCAAGTGCTGGGAAAACTGAGGAAACAGACACAGAGGCCAGCAGAGCAATGCAGGAGATGTATGGCCCTTCTCATCCATAATTCCACCACCCCCCCTCCCCTTTCCCTGCAGCGCACGGCCTGATGGTGCAGGGCAGCAGCATCCTGGGGGATTCCTCCCCAGCTGCACTTCCGTGGGCACCACGCAGCCCCCATTGCCCCACTCCCCAGCTGGATCCAGCCCAGCTGCTGGTCGTTGGGGTTTAAAAGGGATTTTTCTCTCCCTTGTCCCCTTTCTGTCGGCACAATGCTGCTGTTGCTGCTGCTGGGACAGAGTCAGAGTTGGCTGTGAACAGCCAGATGCTGCCCTCCCCTCAGCCGTGCTTCCCCAGTTGTGTTCCCTGTGCCCCACCAGGGCTGAGGAGGTTTTGCTGAGTCTCTAAAGCCCTGCCTGGTCTCCCCATCATGTCCCAAGAGGCTGTGAATTCAACCAGGCTGAGCACAGGGCCAGTGCTCTGGGGGCTGCCTGGGCAAAGGCAAGGAGGTGTTTCCCTCCTGGGGCAGGAGCAGAGCTGGGGAGGCTGGTGGGTTCATCACCACCCATCCCATCCTAGGGACAATCCGATATACAGGCCGGGAATCAACACAGTCCTGCGGCTCAGGGGCAGGGGAACAACCTGGCGTGACACCCATCATCTCCCCTTCCCAGGATGCTGAGTGGGACCCCTCCTTCCCAGCAGTAGATGTCTTTCCCTCCTGATGTACCCTTGGGGTCCCCAAATGCTTCCTGCTGGAGCCAAGTTCCACTGCCCCCAACCCTGCAATGGTTGGATGGGGCTGAGCATCACCCCAGCTCTCCCTGGCTGGCTCCTGTCCCCAGAACCCTCAGAGCACCCCTGACACCCCATTCCAGCTGCACTACACCAGGATCATTCCCAAAGCTCTGCGCCTCACCCTGTGTCACCCCTACCTGTTTAATTTAAACCCCCACAGCACTCCAGCCCGGAGTTTGGCACATCCCCCAAGGCGGGCAGAGGGCCCTCAGCACCCTGTGAAGACACAAGAGGTGCTTCAGGCCTTCACTGCTATTGATTGAGCCAGAGGAGCTGCCTGTCAGGCCCTGATTAATCCGTCCTCGCTGGATTAATGAGCAGCACTCATGGCAGTGAGAGCTTTGCCTTGGCTTGCCTGGCCTTGACTGTTCTGTGGAGGGAGCAGGAGGAGCCGTCCTTGCTCCCTGTACCCCACAGTCCCCTCCAGGCTGCCCTTGCTCCCTGTCTGGGCAGCCCAGGACGGCTCTGTGGGGAGGAGAGTGGCATCTCCTCACTGGGGTCCCCATGCCCTTCCGCAGCTTCTCTCTTCTCCTGGCTGGAGGGACAACTCTTGGTGAGAGCATCTCCAGGGGATGCTCAACATCCACCTTGGCTGCTTGTCCTGGCCTTTCCAAAGTGACAGGGGTCCCACTGCTCCCCTCTTTGCTTTTGGGGGCAGCCACACTCATGTCCAGGGAAGTTGGCCACATGGCTGTGAATAAATAGAGCATAAATAGAGCTGTTAACATGCCCGGCTGGAGAAAGTGAGGCTGCAGCACTGGGCTGAGCCCTGCCCAGCCAGAAAAGATGGAGAGAAAAGGTTTTTGATTTCCTTTGACTTTTCAGAGTTGTCTTTTTTGGTATCACCCCTGTTTCCCCAATTTGGAAAAGTCCATGCTTTGCTTTCTCTTTAGAAGCAGGAAAACTCCCTGTCTCTTGGTTTTCTTCCAGGGTGCCCAGGATTGAGCTCTGACTTCTGTGGCTTTTGGTTTAGGGAGAGCCAAGTGCTTCTTCAAACAACCTCCCAGTGTGGCATCCACAGACATCCTTTCGCCGCCGGCTCCCACAGCTGCGCTCTGCCACCACCACCGACCTGCCTGCTGGGCTGGGCTGCCCCGGGCCTGGGGAGGGAGAGGCTGGAGAAAACCCGAGGAGCATAAGGGAAGGCTGGAGGTGCTGCTGGGGCCCTTTCCTGTGCCTCTCTGCAGGGCTAAAGCTGGGGACCCAGGGCCCCTCCATGCTGCCTCCCTGGGCAGCGGGCACAGCACACCCCCGGAGCGGAGCCGGGCCGGGTCCTGCACCCCGACCAGGGGAGGAAGCTCCAGCAGCCACCCAGCCCTGGCCATCCTCGCTGGCGAGACGGCGGCGGAGGCTCCGCAGCCGGCTCTGCCTGCAGCAGCCCCCGGAGTGCCGGCACGCAGGCATGGAGCTGTCCTGATGTGACCCTGCAGCGCAGCCCTTTGCCTCCCCGAACCTGCCCGGCTTGGCTTTACGGCAGCTGCCGCCTCGGCGTGGCCCTTGGGGACTAATTCAGGAGGGATTTGCCGGCCTGGACACGCGTGAGAAACAAGGAAATGTGATCTGGAGGGGTGGGCAGGCTCGGGGGACTCTCCGTGGGGGGAACACGCACGGGGAGAAGCTCAGCTCGGTACAAAGGAGGGGCGTTGTCATCGAGCTTCTCGTTAGTTGCCTTATTAACACCGTGATTAACATCGGCTACGTGAGGCACAGGGACAGGTCCTCCCCCCGAGGGACACGCACCACGGCCATGCACTGCTGGGACACACTGGCAGCCCCCCTTATCGCCCCTGGATTTACACGCCGGGCCCCACGTGGCAGAGATCGTAGCACCAGATGGGGCAGCTCCTGCCTTTGGGACTCATGCTGTGGTTCTGCACATAGCCACAGAAATGGGGAGGATTCCCCCGGAAACGGGAGCTGCAGCCGCAGGGAAATCGGTGTGGTCCCACTGCCTGCTCCCTGCTAAGGTGGGGGAGTTGGGATTTCCCCAGCTCTCCAGCCAAAATGCTTTGAGTCCTTTCGAAGCTGAGAACTGGAATATTTCAAGACGTCAAAAACTTTTGGCTGATGTAGGTATTTATTTCTCTGCATCAGGAGGTGGGAAGTGATGAATTCAGCACAAATTTGCAACATTCAGTAACTTCCATCTGCAAATCCGAAGTCGGGTTCATCGCTGGCACATTGCAGTGTGTCCATCCATCCCGACTCCCTGGGTGTCTGGATGCTGGACAGACAGCTGGGTAGATGCTGCCAGCCTCAAACAGACATGTGAAAGCCCTTTGAAAGGGACTCACCTGGCTGGGGATATCCCAAAATCCTGTCAATCACAGACCTGTCTGGTCTCCACGGCTGGTGGTGCCTGGGGCTTCTTACCCCGTGCTTTACCAGGGGGGAAACTGAGGCCGCTTCCCTGCTCTCAGTCTACCAGCGCCAGGTTGCTTGGAGGAGTCTTGCTGCCGTGCCCTGTGAGAGGCATCCCCATGCTCCAGGGAAGGGGATGCTCAGGATCCAGCTGGCTTGTGTGGCCTTGCTGGGCAGGAGGGACGTGGGAATGCCACTGGACTCGTCCTTCTGTGGTCAGGTCAGGCCTTCCCAGAGAACCAGAAAATCCAGCCCTGGCTCCCTAATGGGGCTCGGGTGGGTGATGCTGGGGAGTGGCCAAACCCCAGGCTGCGGCACCAGGCGCTGGAGGAGGTGAGGGGACCAGTCCATTGCTTGTCCTCTGTTTTTCCCTGTGGCTGGCAATGACTGGGGAGGAGAGCAAGTATTTACTTATTTGCCAAAATTGTCATTGGGGTGGAGGGATTGTGTGCAGCAAACAGGGTCAGGCTGGGATGGGGCAACTTTTGGGAGAGGGGCAATATGAGAGGGGGTTTAGGAGCAGCTGTCCCCCTTTGGGAGAGGAATGAAGGCTTGGCCCCGACTCTGAGCAGCTTCCTGGCAGCAGAAAAGGGCTGAGGCTACAGACAGTGGAGGGGGCGAGGGCTACAGCCCCCAGCTGCAGCACGGGTTGTGTTTATACCCAGGGTGCCTGGGAGGGTTAGAGGCTTCCCCCAAATACCACCGGGATTTGGCTGGAGCCCAATGGGGCTGACTTCATCCTGCTGAAATGTATCATTACAGCCAGGCAGGGAATGTGCTGTGGGGTTTCAGGGGAGCCGGGTGTGGGGTGGAGCGTGCTGAGCACACAGAGCCTGGTTTCCTGCAGGAAGGGGTCTCCCGTGCCTCCTGCATCGCTCTGCGGTTTGATGACAAGCTGGAGGGACACACTGTGGGTACTGGGGAGGGGACCAGCACAAGCTCCTGCCCCAAAGGTGCACTGGACGGGCAAGGACCACTGCCAGGGTCAGGCCTGGGGAGGCAGCATCCCCCCCTGTGAGGTGTGGCTCTCTTGCAGTCCTGCTCTGTGGGAAACCAGCCCTGTTTCAAAGCGTCTTTCCAATGAAAAATCACTTTTGGCAGCCCTTAGGCAATGGCAGGTCTCCGCTGACTACTCCAGCGCTGGCATCTGTCATGGCTGTCACTGTCCTCTCCCGCCGTCACCCTGTTGTGTCCCCGCCAGCAAAAATCCACCTCCCTGTGCAGCAGCTGGGGACGGCCCGGACAGCTTTGGCTTTTCCTTTGCGAACCGGTTCGTGCGGCCGTTCCCCAGTGCCCTCCTTTCCCTGCTTCTCTTTTGGCCCAGGATGCTGGAGGTTTGGGTTTTGGGGAGATCCCTGCCTGAGCGGTGCCGAGAAGGGGGACCAGCAGCTCACCCACAGAACCAACCTGCGAAGATGGGATGCCTCAGCCTCGGCTGGCAGAGGGAGGCCGTGACCGGGGGGGCTGTGAGTGCTGGGGGTGCCCAGAGCTGGGAAATGCCCAGCACAGTGCCCAGCTTGCGGAGAGGGGCGGCGGGGTGGCACCCCCAGAGCTGCAGCATCCGGCACAGGCCGGAACACCCCCGGGGCTGATATCGCTGCCCCGCGATGTCCCCAGGGCAGGAGGGACCCCGCGGGACACAGGCGGGACCCGGGCGTGCGTCCCACGGAGGCTGCCAGCAGCAGAGGGCAGCAGGGCTCCGGGCTCCCCGCGACGCCGAGGGGTGGCCCCGGCGGGGCCGGACGGGGCGGGGGGCTCCGGCGGCGGGGGCGGCCCCGGGGCCGCGNGAGTGTTGGGATCTGCTCTCCGTTCAGGTGAGTTGGGTTCCGTCCCGCCCCGCCCGTGGGGACCCCGGGCTCCCCTGGCGGGGCGCTGGGCTCTCGGGACGGCAGCGGCTGTGCCTGGTGGGGGTTCCCCCGGTAACCTCTCTGCTCTCCCCAGGTGCAAAGATGGGGTGCTTCACCTTTATCAAGGTCATGATGATCCTCTTCAACCTGGCCATCTTTGTAAGTGCGCCCCGGGAGCTGGGGTCTGCGGGAGGGGGTCCCGGGGAGCCCTCGGAGCCGGGTGTGGGTTCTCCTGCCCCTCCGTGTTCCTTTCTGTGGGCGACGGGGTGGAGAGTGTGGGCAGGTGGGTGTCGGTGGGACTTGCAGAACCCAGAGGGCTGTGCCGTGCTCTGGGGACAGTGGCTGTTGCATCAGCTGCCCCGGTCCCTCGCTGTGCTGAAGCTTGGGAAGGGGTGCTGAGTGCCCCAGAAAAGGGGGCTTGCTGGGTCCCTGCCTGGCGGCTCTACCTCTCTTGGGGAGCAGCCCACGTGTGACTGTGGTGTTGGGGTTCCTGGATGTCGGGAATTCAGAGCACATGCGGGCAGCACTCCCACCCAGGGCGAAGGGTAGTGGAGCTCCCAAGAGCTGCCCTGGCTCTGCAGGAGCCACCTGGAAGGGGGTGTGGTAGGATACAGCCTTGGGAAGGAGGGGATGCAGAGCCTCCAGGCTCGCTCTGGTGAAACAATCCCTCTGTAAAGCTCCTGCCAGGATTTGAGTGTGGTGGGGAAGGTTGAGAGGGCAGAGGGGAGGGCTGGCACAGACTGCAGGCAGCCCGGAGTTCACCTTGCCCAGGAGTGCCTGAGTGTCTGTGGCCAGGGGCTGCCCAGCTTCTCCTCTGGGTGGGCGGGCAGCCGCCCCGTATGGAGTAACTTGTGGCAGCGTGATGGTGGCCGGTGTCCAAACTGGCCCTGTGGGGTCATGGGGAGGCTGGTGGCACTGCTGGCACCAAAACTCCTCGGGTTGGGGAGGGGGGCAGCTGTGACACTGCCCAAGGGATGTGCCCAGGGTGGTGGGGTGTGTTTCAGGGTACTGACCCGTCTGGCAATGCCTCGAGCTGCCTGCAGTGCCGTAAAGTCTTGCTTTGGTGTGGTGAAAAACTGCCGAGGGGAGAAACACCTGTGCCAGGGCCTCCCCCAAATAGCAAATCTCGTGCCTATCTGGAAGCTGACATTGCCTTTCTCCTCGCAGCTCAGTGGTGGGACCCTCCTGGGAGTTGGCATCTGGGTCAAAGTGGATGGAGAGTCATTCCTGAAAATATTTGGGGCGCTCTCCTCTAGCGTCCTGCAGGTTGTGAATGTGAGCTATCTTCTCATCGTCATTGGTGCCATCCTGCTGGTGATCGGCTTCCTCGGGTGCTACGGCGCCCAGAAGGAGAGCAAATGTCTCCTGATGATGGTATGGACCTGACTGACCTCCTTATCAAGCCTCGTTTGAGCTGGGTCTGTGGTGGGGGAGATCTGATGGGCAGATTTCTCTGTGGAGATGTTCTCTGTGGATGTTTCCATGTGGTGGCAGTCTGGGTGGCCCTTGGAAAGGCAGCACTGGACTCAAAGGCTGCCCCAGGAAAGGGTGAGAGGAGGCAGGAGGGGGTGCTGAGCTGAGGTGTCTCTTGGAGTGTGTCCAGAGAGCTCAGCCCCATACGGGTGGAGGGCTGGAGGACCCCAAGGTTGTGCTGCTCCTGCCCAGGAGCAGAGCTGAAGGCAATGAGGCAGGAGGGCTTGAGCCCTGGGGAAGCAGATGACTTCCAGGGGCCTCTGAGGGTTCTGGCTGTCGGTTTGACCTCCCTCCCCTTGCTGTGTCCTAGTTCTTCTCAGTGGTGCTGATCATCTTCATTGCCGAAATTGCTGCTGCCGTGGTGGCTCTGGTCTTCACAGGTCTTGTGAGTGCAGTGCCTGAGTCTTGGGTTGGGCTGATTGGGGACCTGTCCTACCCTTGGGAAAACAGGAGACACGGGCTGGCAGTGCTGCCCGCGGGTGTGGGAGCTGCGCAGTGGTCAGCGCTGCAGGAGGAAGGGATGTTGGTCGCTGCTGGTGCCAGCTATGTGGGCAGGCTGGAGTAGCCTGAGCGTGGTGGGAATGGGGGTTCCTGTTTTATCATAACCCTCATTTTTTTAGGACAAGTTTTGCCCACTTCTTTCTGTCGAGCCACTCAGACCCTAACCAGCTTGACACCTCCCCACCTCTGCGGGTGGGAGCCTCTGGGGGAGGAAGTCCCTGTTGCCTCATGCTGAGCAAACTCACCCCTTTATTAGGCACCTGAGAAACCACCTGGGGAGAAAGGGGACTGCCTCATTAGGCACTGGAGAAGTCAACCGCAGGGCAAACGTCATTCCTGGCTCCCTCACTTAACGCCGCTTATCAGATGACTCACTGGGCATAAGTGACCTTGGTGCCGTAAAGCACTGGTTAGTGGGGAAGGGGACGAACTCTCTGTGGGTCAAACGGACGTGGTGTGACTTCTGGCCGTGCTGGGTCTTTCTGGTCTCCTCTCCATAGGCTGAGACCAGTATGGGGGTGCTCAGCTCTGTGGTGCTCCCCAGGACCTTCTCTGATGGTGTTTTTCTGCCCTTTCTTCCAGGCAGAGACGTTGCTGACAGGTCTGGTGACCCCTCTCCTGAAGGAGAAGTATGGGGTGAATGACACATTCACGCACATCTGGGATGCCACCATGACAGAGGTGTGCTGAGCCCCGGGGCTTTCACCTGTGGGTTGGGATCCTCCCAATACAGGCTAGGTGGTGCACATCTGGGTGGGACAGTGAGATGGGAGTGGGGACACATCACAATCCTGGATGTGCTGAGCTGTCACCACCTCCTCAGCTCCTCAGGTGCCTGGGAATTACCTGCTTGGGACCTAGTGGGGTGAGAGCTGTATGTGATGGTGTGTGGAGCAAAATCCTGGTCCCAAGGTGCCTACTGAGCAGCCCACTGAAGCAGGGTTGAGCTAGGTGACAGCCTCCATGAGCCAATGGGGTCCAGATGGTGTCGGAGCCTGGAGGGAGACCTGAAGGATGCTCTTCCCATCCCTTCCTCTCTCTCCCTCTTAGGTGCACTGCTGTGGCCTGAATAACTACACAGACTTCAACAACTCCTACTTTTATGAGACGTACGGCAGGTACCCCAGGCAGTGCTGTGACATGCTGGAGCCCTGCAACAGCACGCTGGCCGCAGAAAGGGACGTCCAGGTACGGACGTGCCGGTGGCTCTTGCCCTCTGGCAGAGCCTGGCTTGGGGTGTGCCTGGGCACAGAGAGGGAGACCTCTCCTGTAGCTCCAGCTCTGCACATGGCGGTCCCATGGGCTTTAAGTTCTGGGGGGATGCTGTGGTGGCCTCGGCTTGTCCCTGGCAGAGATGAGTAAAGCTGTTATGTTGCTCTGGTCACAAAGGGAATAGAGTGGCATGCCTGGTGCTGGGCATGAACCCAGGCACCGCTCTGCCTTTTTGGGCGAGTTCCCTGATTCTTCCCTTCCTTTCCTCACTCCCCACTGAGTATTTGATCTGAGAAGTGGCTGAGTTGTCCCCTGAAGCCCTCAGACCTCCGTGGCTGTGTGCTCTGGGTTGGAGAAGCAGTGCCTCCCTTTCTGGGGGACGCTGTGCGCTGGCAGTTGGGGTATCGCCACCTCTTGCTCATCCTCACCTGCATGGTTGCCTCCTGCAGGGCTGTTTCAAACAGATCTTGGAAGAAATCAAGACCAACGCAGGAGTGGCAGGCGGCGTGGCAGCCGGCATCGCTGCCTTGGAGGTGAGTGCCTGAGCACTGCTGGGCTGCCTCTTCCTTGTGCCTGCAGGTGGGGCTGGGACCAGCCCTGGGGGGGCTCAGGGGGCTGGTGCAGCTCCACGGACCACCTGTAGCTCCAGGCTACTGAGCCTTGTTCCCTGGGCACATCCAGCCCCCCTGCCTTGGTGCACTGGGGATGGTGGGCTGTGAGCCAAACCCATGCTGGGGAGGGGGAGGGAAAGTGCACATTTAAGGGGGCTGATTTGCACCTTGCCGCCCCCAGATCGCGGCCATGGCAGTTTCCATGTACCTGTACTGTCGGCTGGATGAGAAGTGACCCCCCGAGGCAGGAGGCTGACCTGCCACCCTCCAGGCCGGGGTACACACGTGGCGTGCCGTGCTCTCGGGGGGACCCCGTCCCTCCCTGGGTCTGATGCTCTCCTGTGCACTGTGATTTATAGCTGTATTTTGATCTACTGAGCTGGGATCTGTAGAGTTTGTGTATATTTTTGTACTGATATGGCATACGGAGTCTGTACATAGAGATTTGGGGTGGTTTTTGATTGGAGGGGGGTCTTGGGAGAAGCTGCTCGGTCCATTTGGCTGATACCAGCAGGCGATAAAGCAGCACAGGGGCACTTCAGGGCTGCTGATCTGGCAATGGCACAGCAATGCCTTGATAAACTCCTGCAGGTGGGTGCTGTACCTCTCTCACAGTGTCCCCCTGCATCAGTTTTAGGTGGTAACTACACCCTCATGGGGGATGTATCTACTCCTGCACCCATTTTCTGCCAGCCCTGGCCTTGTTGCCATGTTGTCCCCTGAAAGAGGGGCTGGCTGGGTGCTGGCTGGTCTCTGCCCCTTCCCTGGTATGAAGACAGCCCTGGTGGTCCCTGGCTCTGCAGGGGCTGGGGCTGCCCCTTATACCCCCTGCCATTTTGTGCCTGAGCCCCTCTCCATGCTGTAAAGAAATGCGAATAAATTTTTCATCTTGGATACAAATTATTTTCTGGAGTTGATCTCGGTGCTGCCTTTAATAAATACCCTCTGCCGGGGGGCGGTGCAGGGGTGGGGGCTGCCTCGCCTCCCTCCCACCTTCCTTTCCACGTCCTTGCAGGCAGCACAGCCCTGCCCACAGCCTGCCTGCCCTCCTTACATGCGGCTCCTCACCTGTTCAGGTGCTTGGAAACAGAGCAGCCCCGTGTTTGCACAACAGACAGGGTGCAGGGGGGGCCACCAGCCTTACACCCCATGCCCTCTGCAACAGCACTGCTTGCTCACAGCACCCAGTCGGGGACTGAGCAATAGCTTGGCTTGAAAGGCAGGGCTGGCTGAGGGGTTCCTGCATCCCCATCAGCCGCAGGAACCTGGAATGGGGTGGTGAGGAGGGATGGATCCTGCCAACCCCACCTCTGAACATCTCCAGCCCAGTATTGTCCTGCACTGCCTGTGTGTGATGCATCTGCTCTCCCTCTATGGGTGGGGATGTGGGAGGTCATGGGTGGGCTTGGGGGGTTTCCAGACCCCCTCTTTCCCCAGCACTACTCCCTTGTTCCCCTTGAGGATACACTTGCTCTGCCTCAGTTTCTCCACTTGGAAAGCACAGCCCGGGTGGGTGCTCCCAAGGGCTCCTTCACCCTGTTTTTGCCACAAGGCTTCCTGCCTCTCTGGCTGTGGGGCAGGGGGGTGAAGGACAGGGTGAGTGGCAGGAGGCCAGTGTACAAACAGCCTCCCCAAGCGCTGCCTTGCTCCGTGCCTGCTATGGCACCCCCTTATCGGCTCCTGCCCCAGGTACGGGGCTGCACCGAGGCACTGCTGTGCTCTGGCATCTCCCTGGTGCCATCCAGTACCTCACAGTGGCAGGAGCGGGCAGGGAACAGTGAGACAGGCATAGGCACCCACTCCCCACCTTGGGCACTCAGCCCTGGGGCTATGGGATTTGGCCCTGCTTCATGGCAAGGTGTGAGGGGAGGCTGCCAGAAAATAGCCTCGTCTTTCCCGGACAGGTGAATAGGTTCCAGTTCTACCATAAACTGGTGTGTCACCTCATGGGTGACGTCAGGGCTTTTATGACTCTTTTTCCCTCTCCAAGGACGCAGGAGCTGCCAGGAAGCCATTCCTAGAGGTGTTGTGGTGCCCAGGAACCTAGAACTGGGCACACCTAGCCATGTCCTCCTCTGACCCCCATTTCTGGGATGCCTTGCAGAGCTGACTCCTGGCACACACCCTCTCAACATCACCCCTGCAGGGTTGAGCAGGCTCAGGGGTGATGCCTGACCAGCTGCTGGCTTCCACCTTCGCAACTCCTCCCAGCCATGGGGTTTCCATGGGGCAGAACAGGCTGTTCCTGTGGCACTGAGCTTTGTAAATGACCCCGCAAACACTGGCTTGGTTCCTGCTCTCTGCCTGCTGGGAAAACTTGAAGGACCAGTTTCTCCTCGCGGATGCGACTCCTCCCAATTGCCCTTCGCGGCTCTTGGCTGCCCTGGCAGCCAAAAGCAGAGCAGTGGGGGGTAAACGGGACTGGCACAGCCTCCCTGTGCTCCCTCTGTGCCCCTGCCCTCCACTGCCACAGCCTTTGGGCTCTCCAAGGAGATCCCATTACAGCTGGTTCCCCACAAGCCCTGTGGCACATCCCAGCCCAGCAACCATCCCCACCAGCCCATGTGGGTGCCACCAGGCACCTCTGCACCTTGTAGCCCTTAGACTTGCCTGATTCTCCCAGACTAGCACTCTGGGGCCATCACAAACTGACAGCACAAGGCCGAAATGTCCCTGAGGGCTTGTGGTGGCAAACAGAAACTTCCTTATTGCCCCCGGGAAGATGGCAGGAGATGGCTCGAGCACTTAGCACATCTGGGTGTGTACCAAAGTGGGGGTTCTTCTTTTCCACCTGGGACACAGGGTGACTGAAGGCAGGAGGGCAAAGTCTCCCTGCAGAGGCGTTGGGCAAGCAGCCAGTGCCGTGATGGGAGCCGCACACAGACCAAAATTCCTGGAGCTTTGTAGGGTGCGCTCTCCACCGGCATCGCTTGCCCCGGGGCACGGCAGGCAAAACCCTGTGTGGTGCAGGCGGCTGTGCTGGCAGGGAGTGGGCAGTGATCAGCAATCCGGGAAAGGAGCCGCCCCCTCCTTCCTGGGAATTAGCATTGAGGGAACAGGTACATGAAAAGAAGGAGGAACTGCAACTCCTTGGGTTTGTGCTGATAAAGGGGGTAAATAAGAAGCAAAAGCAAACTCATCCAGGATCAGCTGCCCAAGGAGTGCCCGCTATGGGGAATTTCCCCTGCCTGCCGTAGCAGCCTGGCCAGGATGTTCCCAGACTGGGGGGAAGAGGATATCCTTGAAGGGCGCAGGCTGGTCCAGGGGAAGAAGTGAGCCAATGCACACCTTCCCTGGCACAGACTTCCTGCTTGACTCCCCCTCTCCTCTTCCTCAGAGATAAACCATCCTGAGTGCCAGCCCAAGCCGACGGTGCCTTCTAGGCAGCTCCCTGCCCTGACTGTTTGCTGGGATATCAGAGGAGGCGATGCGAGGGCTATTCAAAAGGCAGCAGGCAGGAGCTGACACTGAGCCTGGCGTGTTAATCATTAACACTGCGCTGGGCAGGAACGGCACAATAACCATCACAGCAATCCTGGATACCCAGTTGAAGATTAATTTGCCACCTACCTTAGATGTGGGCACAGGAGGTGGCAGCCCTGTGTCCACAGGCACAGCAAGGGAACAGGGACAGGAATGGGCTGGGTGCAGGGAAAGGACTCCCCCCACAGCTGGGAACAAGGGCAGAAGCCAAGCAGAGCCCCTGCCTGGGAGCAGTTTGGGCACCTTGGCTTTTATGAATTTTCATTCATAAATGCTTTAGGCATTCAAGACTTTTTATGAAGCAGAGGGTGCTAAAAATTTAGGATCAGTTCCCTGGGCTGGGATGCAAGTGGCTGGACACAGCACCATCGACTCCCTCCCATGCAGGGGAGGAGATGGGGCCAGCACACACAGCATCCCTCTAGTGCTGAGACCTCTCCATTCATGAGAACTGGGTGTGTTATCCCAGAGGACTCTGGCTGGAAGGCGCTTCCCTCCATCTGTGGGGCACAGAGGAACTGATGTGCCATGGGAAGGGTCAGCCTGGACCTTGTGCCCCACATACCAGCCCGTCATCGGAGCACAGGGACTTCCTGCTTCCCTGGCGCCGAGATCTCCAACAAAAAACCATAATGCATAAAAATAAACACCATCAGAAATTATGCAAAATTCCCCACCCCCCAGAAGCTCTGGAAAGGTCAAGTTTCATGCCAACGCTATTTTGCTTTTGTTTAATTATCAGCCAGCTCCGGGGAGGTGGAGCAGCCCGGACAGGTTCTCCTTTGTACGGCTGCAGAAAGCCAGGGAGGCCGGGCTGGGGGGGCTGCAGGGGCTGGGTGAGAACTGCAGCTCGGGCAGCACGTGCTGCAGCTGCTGCCACATGGGGCTGAGCTGTGGCAGCCACTGCATCGGACTTCCAGGGCGGGCAGGCGAGGGGCCAGCAGCCCAGCCAGCTCCTGGGACAGCGGGGAATGCTCCAGCACCAGCAGGATACACAAGGAAGTGAGCGAGATCCCCCAAAATGAGAGCCCCTCACCAAGCACCTGGGCTATGCAAGAAATTTCTGCTAAGGGGTTGCCCTGCCAGAAAGTGGTGCTTGGTCCTGGGGAGGGGCTGGCAGCCCAGCCGGGCTGCAGGGGTCAGGCAGGGGAGCAGGAGGCAGCAGGTCTGGGGAGCAGGTTGCAACTGGTCCATGCTGGTGGCTGACACTCTCCCACTGCCCCTTTATTTCAGTCCTGTGATTGCTGCCCCAGAAATGGCTGCATGCCCAGCCCTCCCAGGGCTCCCTGCCCCATGGGGGCAGATAGTTGGAATGGTCGAGAGGGTGACAAGGCTGTAGTTCTCAGGACACAGCAGCTGGAGGTGCCAGGAGGAAGACAGGGGCGAGTCACTAGGCAGCTCGTCACAGTTTCCATCAGGTGCTGAACTGAAGATAAAGGTGATAAAGCTTGAGGAGGAAACAGCTTGCAAACCTGTGCCAGCCCTGCTGGCACTGCATGGCACCACACAGAGGACCTCTGCTGGCACACGCCTGGGGCCACTGTTAGCCCACAGCCAGGCCTGCACGACCCTGGGCAGAGCAGGACACCAGAGGACAGGGGTCTGTCCCTTCCAGGGACCCTGGCCCTGGATCCTGCACAAGGCCAGCTATGAAACACACGAGGCTCAACAGCTTTGCAATGTTTACTCTTGAAAAAATAATTCAATTCAGAAAGCGTCAAACCCTGGTGACGCCACGCACCCAGCCCTGCCACGGCTGCCACCCTGGAGCCTTGCTGGGGGAACGGGGAAGGACGGAGAACAGCACCTCGTGGGCCTGGCGTGGTGTGTGGAGAAGGGGGAGCCTAAAGCCCACAAGTCCTGCTGTTACTGAGAGCAGGGAGCCACAGACCCCTGGTTGGCAGGGGAGGAGAGGGGAACTCATGTTTAG
This sequence comes from Struthidea cinerea, assembly GCA_013397865.1. NCBI lineage: Eukaryota > Metazoa > Chordata > Aves > Passeriformes > Corcoracidae > Struthidea > Struthidea cinerea. The sequence continues at coordinate 503,924 of VZTI01004801.1, forward strand.
CCATCCCCTATCCCTAGGACCACCTTCCCCAGCCCCAAGAGGAGCTGGGAGGAAACCAAGCCTGAGCCCTACCCGAGAAGGGAAAGAGGGTGCATTTAGTTTCAAGGGGAAGAGAAACTGAGCCTTGGGAACAGAGGTGCCAAGGAAAGGGCAATGGAGAGCCATGGAAGTTTTTCCAAAGCAGGGCATGGGGAGCGAGCTACTTGTTCTCAGAAGAAGACAAGTCCCTTTTCCATCCTCTTAAAAGACCTGCTTTACCCTGAGGGCCAGCACAGGGGCCACCTGCCCGCTGGCTGCCAGAGCAGAGTCCCATGGAAGGGCAGCACTGGGGGTGGCTGGGGAGGGCAGGGCTGAGCCCCAGACTGGTAGTGCAGCCTCAAGGGTGCCACTCTGCACGCTCTTGTTCCCCTCCTGCATCCATCCCATCCCATCCCATCCCATCCCATCCCATCCCGTCCCGTCCCGTCCCGTCCCGTCCCGTCCCGCCCCATCCCGTCCCACCCCATCCCAGCTGCTGGGGCAGGCATGCAAGGGCCTGTGAGGGTCAGAGTCCCTGCAGTCATGCTAGAGCTGTGCTGCATCCACACTGGGATCATCTTGGCCAAGAGGAGTTTCCTGGTTCACAAGTTTTCATTCCTATTCTGGGCAAGGGAGGAAAGCGGGGAACAGAAGGAGCCAGGAGGACAAGAGACAAACTTCCCATGACTGCCCCTGCACAGGCTGGGGGCTGCCAGCTCTCCATGATGCTTCCTGTGGTCCGCCCCTTCCCAGAAGCAATAAATAAATAAGTTAGTGTAGTGTAGACCCCAATGCTCAGTTCACAGTGAGAAAATGAAGGAGAAGAGCCCCTGTGACCTCAGGAAAAGGGCTGAGCAGCAACTCCTTCTCCCAAAGGCAAGCCAGAGCGCTGCATCCCTGTCCGAGGCCAGGGGATGGGCAGAGAATGGATCTCATGCTGCATGGGTGAGAGCAGCTGTACTGAGCAAGGGGACCAGGACTGCCCCCTCAGGGTGCAGGAATATTAGTACTGAATGGCTGGGGATGGGAGGGGGCCCTGGGATCCTTCCTAAGGCACGGAACCCCCTCCCTCTCCCTCTGCACGAGGGGTGTACCACAGCGGGAGGCACAGGCTGCTCATCCCAGACCAGCTCACAGCTTCCCTGCCAGAGACTTACTGCAGTAAGGGTGGGGATTCAGGAGAAGAAACTCCCTCTGCCTTCAGTAAGAGCAGGGGATACCTGGGCAGGGAGGATGGAGACAGGGTACAGTACCACAGGCAAGGACCATAGTGCAGCATCTCTTGTTCCAGAGGACCCCAGCCCCCCCTGCCCCTGCAGCCAGGGTTTGCCTGCTGGCTGCTCCCATCTCACTCTGCAAGGCACTTTCACCCCCTCTCCCATGACCCAGGGGCAGGGCTGCTCCCCACAGAGAAGGTGGGTGAGGGCAGTCTGAGCCAGAGCACACAGCCTGGTCCACTTCCATCTACATCACCTCCAGCTCCCAGAACTGACCGCCCTCGTGCTGGGTGTGGGGTGTCCCCTCCGTGTCCGCAGCAAGTCCAGCTCCTCTTCAGCATTCCCTTTTCTGTGAGCTGGGCTGCACCAGTGCCTGCAGCCCACGGAGCAAAGCCAGTGTGCAGGAAGATGTCCGAATATCCCCTCTTCAGCACTGTGTTCACCATGGGGCACAAAGCCAGCAGGCAAGAGTTAATAAATAACACCCCGCTGGCAGGCTGCAGCACTTGCACCATGCTGCCTTCTCAGGACTTTGGGGCCAAAAAGGAGAGCAGAGGTGTTTCTTGAGGCCCCCTCTAGGCTCCAGTTGAGCATCTCCTTCCTCCAGCCTTGCCCAGCCAGGGGGCAAAAGGAGCAGCGTTAGTAGAGTGTCTGTGTTAAAAAAACCAAGTTCCTGGGATGGGGGTGGCCTATCTACAGGGAAGGACCCTGTCCTGTGCAAGGGCGAGGGAAACCACAACAGGGGGCTGGAGGGAGCCCAACATCTGCTTTTGCAGCCCAAAGCAGGAGTCTGTATCCAGTCACCAGCCTCCGAGAGCTGCTGCCAACTCTGTCTCTGCACCGTGGGGGTCTCTGTGCTCCCCAGGTCCCCTTTGCTTCCAGCTGCCAGCCTCACGTCTGCTCTGCTGCTGCAACCGCTGGCACTGGCACCGCCCCCTCCTCCTTGGCAGGGGGCTCCATGTAGATTGGTGTCACCGACGAGGGCTTCTTGGACCTGCAGGTGAGGGGGCTGGATGGGAGCAGGCAGGGCTGGTGGTCCCCCTCAGGACCCCAATTTCCAACAGCACAGCCTGGCATGATCTCCTTCCCACTGTGAATCTCCAGCCCTGGGAATGTATCCCGTCCGCCCTCCCACCACACTGATTAAGAAGTGGGGGGTGGTGTTCCCCCAGGATTGGGCTGGGACTGACGTGGATGATGGTATGTGCCAGGCAGGGGACAGTGCTGTAAGGATGGGGCATTGCTCAGACCCTGGTGTCCCTGATACTCACGAATAGGGGGATGCAGGGACCCCCACCACAAGGAAGTGGTTCTTCTTGCGGAAGAGCCGCCACAGCCCCTTGTGGTTCCCACGGACATCCAGGTCCCAGATGTGGAGGCACTAGGATGGTGGGAAGGGAGGAAAAGGCATCAGAGCCTGGAGATGGACACTAGGGCCAGGTGTCCCCTGGCATGGGAAGAGGCACAACCCCTGCCCTCACTGAGACACAGCAGAGAGGGCTGCACCCCAAGACTGCGGTGGCACAGGGCTGCAATCCCCTCCAGCCACACCAAGAGCTTCAACATCACCCAGGGACAGCGAGAACCCATTTGGTGAGCTGTGCCAATGCCATGGGCAAACCCAAGAACAACAGCCAGGCGTTTCATAGTGATGCAGAGACCAGTGCAGGGCTGAGGACAGGCCATGTCAGGGGCCTCACCTTGGCAAGTTGAGTCCAGGTGGTGAAATCCGCTTCCTGCTCCATCCTGATGAACATGACATAGACCCTGCCCTCAGTGTCGGGCACGAAGGAGTCCTCACAGGGGTTCTTGCTGTGGTCCAAGACCTCAGCCTCACTGTGGAAATGGAACAGGGAGTGAGAGGGGATCCCCTCTCCCCTTCTCCCCATTCCCATGTAGAGTACTTCAGACATGCAAAATGTGGCTGCGGCCACCAGGGCCACCTCCACCTTTCCTTCTGTTCTGGTTCACCCAGTGTGCCCTGTGGTCTCCCCCCCTTCCAGCAGGCACTCACCCCAGGAGCCGATGAATTTCGGTCTCATAGTTATCCTTCCTCAAGCTGTTGGAGGAAGAGAGAACACAGAGATCAGGGCAAAGTCAGTTAGTTTGATCCAAATTTAAGACCGCCCCAGTGTAACACTAAAGGCAGCTGGAACCAATAAATGGAGAGCAGGGACTGCCACACATTCTTGAGATGTGGCAGCAAAACCACGACCCTTCAACACGTGCCCCTGGAGCACAGGGTAGCTGAACCCAACCTTGCAAAAACCACTGCCAGGACTGCCCAGCAGAGGCCAGCGTGCTGATATGCGAGGTTATGGCTGCTCCAGATGGGAGATGACTCCAGCACAAGGAGACATGGGTCAGGCCAAGCAACTGTTTCATCAAGATCTCATTGTGACCAACACTCACCTCTCCACGTTTTTAAGCTGGACATTTGGAACTGTGTTGAACTTGTGCTTCTTGAAATAGGCTTCCTGGGAGGAAGAGAGACAGGAGGGAAGGAAAACCAAGTTTAATCATGAGTCAGCAATACCTGGAGATGACCTTGGGCATCCCCACTACTTGGGGAGGTGTCCGAGTCAGAGCTCAGCACCAGGACAGGGCGTGGGGGCTGCGGGAGGTCACTCACATGGAAGTAGCCATTCATGTTGAGCCCCACGATGCCAAAGTGGTAGGAGCGCGAGATGTCTGGGATGATGCACTCCCGGCCCTTCCGCTGCTCAGGCATCCGCATCCACATGTCCCAGTCCCAGAGCTGGGGAGGGGAAACTGCTACTCATGCTCAAGTCTGGGGACAGGGCTTGGTAGTGTGGCCATCCAGGGACCTTTCTGAGTGCCACACCAGGTCCAGACCCTTTGGCCCCAGCTCTATGGATAGTTATGTGCCTTGTCAAGTCACTGCCTATCCCAAATCCATTCTGCTTGGGCATCCTTCCCAGTATAAACACAGGGACAGCCCCTCCAGGAGCTGTACACCCAGGGACTGGGTGAAGATCAGGGATTGCTGATGGGCAGAGATGGGGGTGCAGAAGACAGGGTCCCTCCAAGGTACTCACCTTCTCAGGGGTCGGCCACTTCGGCTCCAGCTCATCCTTGTATAGGCTCTTCCGGAGCACCCATCCCAGGCCTGGCATGGTTTCCACACGGTACAGGAGTGAGGGGTCCTCAGCTGTGTGCTCATAGCCCTGCAACGTTATGGGGAGTGTTCAGCACCCTGAATGCACCTCCCCCACCAAAAAAAGGGAGGCATTGTGCTCCATTGAGTTTCTCATCACAGGAAGAAGGGAACAGCCTTGGAAGGACATGGCAGGGACAGGACCGTGATTTGCAGGAGCACTTCTGAAGAGTCCAGGGCTGGGGAGACAGACCCGCTTAGGATGACAGTGGGGGGACACACCCTGCTTTAAAGATGGAACCTGGACCCCAGTCTGACATGAGAACAACACAGCAGAGCAGACGTGGCCCTGCTTCACCATCGTTCCCTGACCCACCTGGTCGTTCCAAGCAGAGATGCAGTACAGGCTCTCATCCTCCTCCAGAAGGTGAATGGACTGACTCAGAAAGCTGAGGAAAGAGTGGACCCTGGTCAAACACCCTTCTACCATGCAAACCAAGGCAAACCCTCCACCAGGAGATGAGCCACCCCCAGCTGCTGGAATCGCTTATCCAAATTTTTGGACTGAGATAGCTGATGCTGGTGGGAGACCAGGGAAGGAGCACCCAAACAAGCTAAGCTGCACCTCACCATGGGGAAAGGACAACATTGTCTCCTGCCCATCAGTTTCTTCTCCTTAAGAACAAACAGGAGCCCCATTAGATGCTGCCCCTGTCATCTGGCTATGGGGCAGTCCCAACCGTGTGTGCACAGAATGGATCAGTGTCCCCAAAAAGCAAACCAGGAAGAGATCCCCAACCCTGAAGTCACCCTGCACTGATTGCCAGGACAGTGGCCTCAAGACTCTGAAAGCAGAGCTCAGTTCTGGCTGTTGCCTGGGGTTTGCTCAGCCTCAGATAAGTGAGTTACAGCATGGCAGGGATCTGGCCTTGATGCCTTAGGTTTTAACTTTTATATTTTTCAAATTCTGTACTGCCTAGTGTGTAACTCTGAAGTTTCTTGTAGCCTGTTAATTTCTGCTCTCTCCTGCTACGTAGACATAACAAAGCCTCTCCGGGCCTGCCCTTCAAGGACACCCAGACCGTTCTAGGCTCAAAAAGTATAAAGCAAAGAGCCTCTAAGGGGGGCAAGCGGAGGGGAAATTACATCATTAAACTGAAGCTTTAATTGGAGAATTAACCCTGAAATGCAAATGAACCAAACCTATAAAACTGTGAAGAACTCGTGACCTGCCGTCCATCTTGGGGTCCATCTTGGCAATAGCCTCTGGCTCCCCAGAGGTACCTGTGAAGGCCTTTCAAATAAATACCTACTTTTATTCCCTTATTCCTGTCTAGTCTGTGTTTCTAGGAGACCTCTTAAGGCATCAGCCTCTCCTGAGCATCCAGAGAGCTTCCAGGAAATGGTCCACCCACAGAGGAATCCACAACTTTACCTGAAGAAGTCAACAGAAATGTCAAGATCTTCCTCCAGAACCACAGCAAATTTAGCATCCTGTAGGGCAAGGAGAACATCAGAAGCGTGGAGATGAACAGGACAGAGCAGAGCCACAAGCAGTGTCCCCTGCTTTTGTGGTTCCTTGCCCCAGAGGACTGATCCCAGCTCCTGTGGGATAGGGATCACAAATGCCAGGCAAAGCCTGCACTGTAGCAGTCTCACTCACCGGGAACAGGTTGAAGGTTGCAGTCAGACTGGCTTTGTAGTGCTACAAGAAAAGACAATCATTGCCTGTGTTAGCATCAACCTGGCACAGATCTGGGGCTAAGCCTGCCTCCCTCAAATGCTATCCCAGGTCCCTGGAAATAACTGTCCCAGGATTTGGAAAGCTCTCTCACCTGAGAAACTCTGGCATTTTTAATGCTGATGGGAGTGTGCTGTATTCCTGAGAGGCCAAACAGCTCCACGACATCCATCGGCTCCTGCCATGGAAAAGTACAAATGAATGACCCATCAAATGTGTGGGTCATTCTCCCCTCCCCTGCCAGTGTCAGCTCCCCAGGACAACAGGAACATCCCCTGCAGGTGGCTGTCTTCTTGGGGACTAGTGAGGCTCAATATAGACCCTGCAGCACAGAGCTTGCCAAACCCTCGTGGCCCTTCAGCCCTTCAGCATCACCATGACTTTGTTAGCGTTTTTTGCAGACCCGAAGTTGTATCCAAGAATATCTGAGAGGTCCCAGATTCCCCGTCCCCCACAGACAGTGCAGAAAGAAAACAGGTACAGCCAGGACCATCTAGTAGCTGCTTAATGGCAAGGCCACAATCAACTCAACGTTCTCTCACAGTTGCCAAGAAAAGGACCTCTCTGACCAAGCACAGGGGTCAGAAGTAATCCAAATTTGGGCTGACATATCTCTGCCCCAAGAAGGAGCCACCAAGGCCTTCTCCATCCCCTTACTGTGCATCCCACCTCCTAGCCACAAGAGAGGGAAGGAGCTCCCACTGTACCAACCCTTCCCCCTTTTCCTGGTATCCACCATGGCAGCTCGAGCATCCAGGCTGCCCCCTCGTAGCTAAGGGATGCTGCTCCAGTTGCCATGGCAATGGATGCTGCTATCTTTAACTGCTCTGATGTGGTGCAGCAAGAGCCTGCATAAACAAGCCAGCTCCCCCAGCCCCATAACGTGGCAGTGGTGGGAGAGGCCTGCAAGGAACAACTGTCTCCATTCTGGGGCAACCAGGCAGTACCTCACTGGATGCTGCAGAGACAAGGCCTAGCAAGCTCCTGAGATCGAGTAAGATCCCACGTGCCTGTTCCAGAGTACATTCCACTGCCACAGAGACAGGGCTTTCAGGACTATACAGTGTTGAGTAAGAGGAAGGTCTTTGCCTCTAAAGGGCCAGTTCTCCTCCACCTGGCCCCAGCTTTCATGAACCCCAAGCTTTGAGCCTTGGGAAAACACACTGTTTTGGGTCTCTTCACCACCTAGTCAGAATGGAGCTGGACAGGCATGGCTGGACTGGTTTGTTCCTCTCCATGTAAAGCAGCTGGACAGGTGTTGTTACATGCAGAGCCTGCTCAAGGGGCTGGTGATGCTCCTCATGTGAGAAATGGGGATGGGGAGAGCCCAGCATGACCATCAAGTGTCATTCCTGCACACCAAGCCCCTTCTGACATGGGGATGTCAGCCCTGGGCTTTGGGAAAGGCCAAGGCAGCTTTATCCACACCCATGGCTTGCCTAAGCTGACTTTGTGTAGGAGCAGGTGAGGAGCAGTGTGACACACAGCAGGAGGAAGGTGACAAGGCTCCAAGGACTGGGCCAGCACGGGGCTGGGGGAGCACGGAGCTGGCCACAGGGATCTCTGGCAACGCTCTCACCTCGTAGTACCCATCGATGAAGACTGTGATCATCTGTGGATTGACGCCCTGAGCCGACAGCAAGGAACGCAGCATCCTGAGGAGAGACGGAGGGGCCTGAGTGCAGCACAGCCCTGGTGGGCACAGGCCCTTCAGCACAGGGGTATGGATCCCTTGGGATGGGGGAAAGTGTGCACGATTAGGGAACAGGACCTACCTAGGCCTCCCCTTCCCCTCCCCCAAGGTCTGCCCTTGGTGCTCATGCAACCCCAGGAGGAGGCTGGATCCTGCCAGCAGGAGAAAGGCAAGGGCCTGGGCGATGCCTGGCCTTGTGGCACAGAGCAGAGCAGCTGTGCCCTCTGGGAGTGCTTACCTGTACAGGTAGTTGGGGCGGTTCCCTGCAATGACAGCTACTGGCACATCAAAGACTTTATTGTCTTTGAGCTGAAAGAGAACAACGTGTGTGAGTGGGGGTGGGAAAGGCCATGCAAACCAAAATGATGCTATGATTCTATGCCACTGAGAGCAGGATCCAAGGAGTACGGACTTGCTGCTAAGACAGCAGAGCTGCACAGTCCTACCTCTTGGTTCAGGGCCACACCAACCGACCAGGATGCCCTCAGCACTCCTGGAGACCCTGCCAGCTTCCCTCCTTCACCCCACCTCTGACCCAGCTCCAAAATCCCAGTTTGCATCCACTCAGAGACCTGTGTCTGAACCCTTCAGCACTGTGCCCAGGACAGCCCAAAATGTCACAATAGCTGCTCTGTCTCTAAATGTCCAGGCTCTGCTGCTTGCACTGCTATCCCTGGAATAGGGCAACTATTCCTGGCAACTCAGAGCAAAGGAATTCCCCTTTCCCAGCATGACCTGCCCCCAGATATTCACCTCACCTTTGCTGGGGCTCAGGGCTTGCCCAGGGGCAGTTTGCATCGCTCAGCTGGTGCTTAAGGACAGTGCTCTGCATCTGAGCTGCAAAACACACCTGGTGCAGCCCAGCCCTCCCTCCCAGAGCCTTCTCTGAACACTGTGCCCCTGCACTCACAGGATCAGGGTTGAACTCGATGGGTGTGGGGTCTTTGCAGCTGCAGACGCTGCCGTAACCTTCCACTTTGCTGCAGAACCTCTTGCGGCGCCGGTTGAGCTCCGTGTCGGGCCAATGGCACTCAGCATCTGCAGGCACCGAGGAGAGAAAACAGACCTGTCATCCCCACAGACTCGCCTTGCGTGCTCCAGGTTGGGATACCACACACACGGACCAAGCCAGTCCTCAGTCCTTGGCAGTGAACAACTTACACTTTGGATGCCAAATACAACCCAAGGAGCCACTCAGAGCCCAACCCCACCTCTGGCCTCTCTGAGCAGCAATGGGTTGTTCAAGGCCAACAGTCAGAAAACACCAGACCAGGTCTGTTTTGGAGAGGTGACAATTGGCCAGGCTGTGTTTCCTCTTCTCCATCCTCACCCTTCTCAACAACCATGCCTAGAATTCCCATGGAAGTAGCAAGAAAGGGAGCTAAGCCCGTTTTAAAAGTTACCATCATCATCTCAAAAAGCCTTAAATCCATCCTGGGATTTTCTAACAGACCCATGGCTTTGACTTAAAACCAGGCAGCAGGCAAACATCTCTCACAGACACCACAGAGCAGACAGTACTTCCTACCTTCCACAGATGTCAGGTGAACTTCTGTCTTCAGCAGAACGGGGTCACCCCACGTCGAGAGGGCAGGTGACTTGGCGTGCTTCTCTCCATATACTTCCCCTGGAGCAGGAACACGGGGTCAGGACTGCCTGGAAGGGCCCAGCCCTGCTGTGTCAAGGCATGACCTAGGGCTGTCAGCCTGGGGGACAGCCTGGCACCTTTTCCCACTGGCCTCTGGCAAACTGCTGAAGGAACATGCTCTGCCTCCATATCCTCCCTCACCCCCAGGAATGGAGTTGCCACTCTCTGTGACTTGTTCCCCGCTCATAGAGCCTGTTGGGGATGGGCTGGGTTTGTCTTCACCTGGTTTCTCCCAAAGAAAGGAGCCACAAACTCTCTCCCAGCCTGTGCAAGACTCACCCCCCTTCTTCCCCACAAATGTCCACGTGTCTCTCCAGCTCAGGAATGGTGCAACTTGGCTCCCCAGGCTTTTCAGGACATTCTTGGCTGTCTCCTTGAGGTGAAAGGAGCCTTCATCCTGGAACAAAACACAACCCTGCAGCTGAGGTCTGGCTCCTGACAGGGAAAGTCTCCCATCAATATCAAAGGAGTACAGGGCCCACTCCCACCCTTGAACCAGTTGAGCCAGAAACCTTCACGGTCTCTGGGCCACTAAAGCTGCCAGTAGCTTCACCATGACCCACAGGGAGGTCAGAGGAATCATGAACTCCTGTTTCCTTGAGACCAAATTGTTCTCAAGCAGGGCCATGTGTTAAGCAACACTTCAGACAGCTAAGCCTGAAACCTTGAGGCAGCACAGTGCTGCTTGCACAGCAGCCCAGACCCAGCACAGTCCACAGGGCCCCTGTAAAGACCTGGAACTGGGAGCCAGAAGGATCCCACCGCATCCTTGTATTTCCTCATGTCCATTCTCCACCTAACCCCTTGTCTATTGCTGTGGGCTCTGACACATCTGCTTTTTGCTCTCCTGCTTTGCTGGGCACAGCAGTACCTGCAGCAAGAAGGGAGAGCAAGAGGACAAGGGAGATGATCCAGACAGGGAGTAACAGCCCTGTGGGGATGTGACATTTAGTCCTGGGAATGCCTGATGGCATTCAGGAGGCTACTGCCTAGATGAGCTTCAGGACATCCTGACTCAAGATGACTTTTTTTTTTGATATTAGGGTCACATACCTTAATGGTGAAGATCAGGATCCGGCCCCGGGCAACCATGTTGAGGAAAAGTACCATGGCTTCATCTTCGTGGGGGGAATAGGTGTCAAAGACCCTCTTGGCCATCACGTGACCCTGTTGGTATTCACACGTCAGATGGATTTTAATATACATGGTATGGACACACAGAATTATGGAAATCTGCCCTGGAAGCCTCATTCCCTGAGCAACACAGGGAGTGGCTTTTCCGGTATGCCAGGGAGTTAGTCCCCAGGCAAGCTCGGCCCTCAGGCCTTCCTGCATGGAGATCCATGGGAAGCTTCACCCAACCTCACAACTCCTCCCCTGCCTGCTCCCCAAGGACAGCAGGCAGCACAAGGAAACCCTGCAGGGGCTCTCCGGGTGAGCGTGTCATGCTCTGAAAACTGCACACAAAAAGCATTCAGGGACTTCCCTCCTGGCTGCCCCCAGCCTCAGACAACCAACAGCTCAAGAGCAAAGACAAACTGCCCAGTAAGAAAGACATGGGGATGTTTTACCGTGGCCTGATTTAAGACGATGACATGGATCCCTCTTCCCTGCTCCCGAGCTTCATCTTCCAGGACCTGAAAGTGGACAAATGATGAGAATCATATGCCAAGACCTCTTCTTATTTCCTGCCCCTTCTGCACAGCAGAGCCCCCAAACAAGAGGCAAATCTCTTTGGCTTTGCTCACGGCAGTGATGGGTACCAGAGCAGAAGTCCTGGAAGGAGAACTTCTTGCCAGCCTCTGAAGTGCTCTCACCACTGCTGTTTGTGGCTTCACCCATTCAGCTCTGTCCATCCTCTGCTCACAGGGACAGCCAGCACCTGTCACTCACCGTTGTCCCATCCACGGCCACGTAGACCTTCGACCGGCTGGAGTACACCTCAACATCCAGGACCTTCTTGTTGTTGACAGGGTGCCTGGGGACCTCCACATTCAGCATCTCATCATCTAAAGTGGAGAAATTCCCCGTTTCAACCAGTCAAGGCACCTCTAGCTTGTCCTTGCTCTGTGCTAGCCCAGCTAAACCTCCAGAATGGCATCCCACCAGGCACCCCAGCCCAAAGAGTCATGGGTCAGAATTTACAGGGATGGTAGGTAAGGGGAAATACCAAATGGCAACAGCTCTGGCCTTGGCTGACCCCACACAGATCTCTGCAGCCAAATGTGCCGAAGCCTTCAGTAGACAGATCAGGAAGGGAGCAGCATTTTCTATTAATTTTTGTTAAACCCACATGCACAGACGTGTCTGTCGTGATGTAGCTGGTCACAAGTTAGCCCTGACTTAAAGGGTTAGCCCTGACTCTGGTTTCCTTGCTTTCAAAGCACAAGAGGATGCTGCCCCTCACCATAGTCCTGTGCAGACTCCTCTTCTTCCTCATAAGCCGCTCTCCTGGTGTCCAAGATCAGCTTGATGTTCACAATTACAGTCACAAGCAGGAAGAGGACAGCACCTGTCTGCAATGAAGGATGTTTTGTGTCAGAAATTTGTAAGTAACAACCCCAAAACCAGCCCACCTTGGCACAGGCTGCAGGGCACCCCAAGGAGATCTTGCATGGGATCACAAGCATCTGTCATTTCCCCTGTTTTTTTTCTGAGAAAAGCAAAGGGAAGGAAATACAGGTGACCGAGTTTCATGGTGAAATGCATTTGTCAGCTGGAGAGCACTGACTCCTTGATACATGAGAATTAACCCACTTCCAACATATACCTGCTTCCAGATCTGTGAGCAGATTCCTGCTAAATTATTGCATCAAGGTTGAGGGTCCCTGCAGGCAAAGAGTTTGGTAATTCAGAGTTACAGCTCCCAGGATAACCTTAACTTCTGCCTCTGCTGCAGAACCACTACTCTCATCTGTCCCTCTGGAACCAGAGGATGTACTCAGGGTATTCAGAGGAGAGGAGATCCTGTGCAGCTGAGTCAAACAAAGGGAAGAAGCTGAGGTCTGATTTCAGGAAACTGCACTGTACCACAGGCTGCAGAGACCGGCCTGCAGCCTTACTATCTGCAGCAAACTTCAATGCGACCCTCGTGGATGCTGACACAGAGGGCTTGGGAAGGTCCAGGGGCTGTGGAACAAACCCTTGATTCTCTGACGCACTGTCCTGCCCTCGGTGAGAGGCACTAAAAGGATTCCTGCCCTATCCGTCCAACTACTGCCTCAAAGCTCTGTGTTGCTGCTATCTCTGCCAAGCAGGTTCACGGAGTAACTGAGGAAAATGGAAAACCAGCAATAAGACAACGTGATGGTATAAATGTCACTGTGGCATTTTGGCTCATTAATCTGCTGTTGACTAAGGACTATGAGCACCTTTTGGGATCTGTGCAAAGAAAGCTTTTAATTAGGCACGAACAGAGCTGTGGGCTCACGGAGAGGCAGCAAGGCCACCTCACCAACCTGCCCAGACCTTCTGTCCTGGTCAGCACTGGGGACATGAAGGAACAGCCCTGGTGACCAGAGCAAATAAGGCAAAAAGGAATAAGAATTAAGCAGGACCAGCAGCCAAGTCTAGCAAAGCTGGCTCAGTCAAAGCTAACTGATGGATGCTTGGCTGCTGTAGACCTGGCAACTCTGTATCTGCAACTCTGGTCTACCTATTTTAAGCCAAATTTTCATCTGTGTTCTAAGCAGTGCCACAAAGTACAGAGATGACAGTGTGCAGGCTCTAGCCCATTGCCCCAGCATGGTGAGCAATGCCTGCCTGAATGACCAGACCCATTCCCCAGCCTTGAACACCCCATCAGACACAGAACTGAGCAGTCTCCTTGCCCAGGGAGCCCTCCCCTGCTTCCTCCCACAGCGACCAACTGCCAGATCTCATGAACTCCTCTCAGGAAAGGCCCCTCTTCTGTGTTTTGCTGCCATGGGGCCAAACCTTCCTGTCCTTACAGCCCCAGACACCCCCCAGGACGCCGTCTCCACCAAGGATTAGCTGTTTTACAGCACAGGCAAGCAAGCCCGAGGCTTTCCCAGACACCAGCTGCCTCTGGGGCATGAGATCCTGTTACCAAGCCCTATTTTCTCTGTCCACCTGTCATGCCTTATACCAGGCTTGGTTTGCAAATCAAACAGCTCACAGCTGAGCCCTGCAGCACTCAGCATGGGTTCAGAGCCAGGATGGGAGGAATCAAGTTGGCTCCTAGCTGAAAGCTTCCCAAGGCCACCTGGATAATTGTATCTCCTCCCATAGCCACTCAACAGGTCTGCTGGCAGCTGAAAGGAGCTGCTACGCACACAGGCACTTGGAGGCAGCTTCTTGGAAAACAAGTTATGCTTCCTCAGCATGTCAGGTCAGCCAGACTGCCAGCAGATGCAGTTCCACCCATGCAGCTGCTCCGTAAACTTGTAAATCCTGTAGATTATCCTTCCTAATCTACCGCAGGGCCATGGGTGACTCACCTGACAGAGCTTCCGCAGCGCGCGCTGGTTCATCAGCTTGTACTTCCAGGCAAGGTACCAGCTCCGCTTCTTGTGGGGCTTCACAGCGGGGCTGGGCTTCCACTCGTCCATAGTCCCGAGGGCTGGCATGGGGGCAGCCGTGTGGGGCGGGGGTCAGGATGTGTGCTGCTCTGCTCTCATGTCCATCGGGGCTCCCTGCCGGGATGGGATGGGTGCAGGGTGAGGAAGGTGCCTTCAAACTCTCTCCCCAGCAAAGACATAGCCTGGCACAAGAGGTGGCCACGGACAGCACTGATGTGCCCTGAGCAAAAGCCCTTTGGAGCCTCTTTGCCTGCCAGAACTCCTGCTGGGAGCAATGCAGGAGGCCAGGCTTTGCTGCAGGGTGAGGGGAAGCCCCAGAACTCATTGGCCAGTGACGGCCTCTGCTCCAGGCCAACCCCTCAGCGAGGCTGCTGCAGTGCCATGGGCCCACTCCCACGCTCTGGGAAAGAAAAGCAGCCCAAAGTCACAAGCAGACAATAGATCCTGGACCAGCAGCTGTTATGGAATGGGCCATCACTGGCCATATATGCCAGCGGGGTTTCTGGTGGGGAGACACGCTACCCACTAACAGCCCCATCCCCGCTATCGGCGTGCAGCCAGCCCGGACACGGCGTGCAGCACCGGGCCACCGTCCTGCTGGAGCTCCCAGCACCCCTGGGCAGAGGAGCTGTGCCAACGGGAGGCCGGGCTCCCTGCGGGGAGCAAACCGCTGGGCCCGGGCGGGATGTGGAGCCCCGGCAGAGCCAGGGACCTGGCTGGAGCACAGCGTGCCCCAGCACGGCCAGGCTGGGCGGGGAGAGGAGCGCTGAGGGGCCCGGGGGGAGCGGAGGTGGCGAAGGGCACCCAGGCGCTCCGGGCAGGGCAGGATAGCCGGGTGTCTGAGGGCGGCAGTGAGCGGCGGCGGGGAAAGGGGGACCCAGGCGATTCGGGACCGCGGGGAGTCCGGGGGAAGCCGGAAGGCGTGTGCCGGCTGCGCTACTCACGGGGAGGTTGAGGCGGGGCCGGGAAGGGCCAGAAGGGCCGGGAAGGGCCAGAAGGGCCGGGCCGGGCTGGGCAGGGCTGGGCAGGGCC
>VZTI01004801.1:519375-605684 GCA_013397865.1 Struthidea cinerea
TGCCGGCCGCCCGCCGGTAACTGACCGTCCCATCCCGCCGTCACCGCATCCACCCCGGGCAGCCGCTTGCCACCCCCGGTGACAGTCCCGAATAGTGCCCGCGCTCTCCCTGCATTTTGGGGAACCTTGCTCCTCCGTGTACGGGTGAAACCCCCAGCTCAGACCCCTTCCCCGGCCTCTCTCTGCCCTCGGCCCACGCAGCATCCACCCCCGGGATCCCCCCCTGCCACCTCCGTGCTGCCCCCCTCGCCCCGCGCACCCCCAGACGCCGGCTCCGTCGGGGATCGCGGTGTCCGAGATTAGAATTTAGGGCAGGGACCTTCGCCAAGGGCATGGTGGTGGATCTTGTCTCCCCCGGGTGTGACCCCTAGGGTGACAAGGCACAAGCATCGCCGGGAGCTTTCCCTGGGTTCGGTTCCTGCTGGGGCTTCTCGGGTGGCTCGTACAGGGTTGGGCTGCGGTGGCAGCCTTTCCCGGGGACCGTGGGAGTGCCGGTGGCAGCTTTCTCGCCTCCTTCTTTCGTGGAGGGAGCAAATACCGGCGATGCCTGCGCCTCCGGGAAACGTGGCGAGATTGGGCAATGGGTTCAAGTGCAGCTGGGGGAAGGGACTCTCCCACGCATGAACATGCCGAGCGGGTGGGAATGAGCATTGTTTCCATAGGGAAACAGGCTCAATACGCCCGCATCCCTGCGTGCCCCCGGGGGGCTGGAGCACCACCCAGCCTGAGCCCTCCACTTCGGCTGATTCAATATTCCCATCGGTGAGAGAGCTTTCATCCTCCCTCTGCTTTCATCCTCCCTCCGCACCGGCTTCCAGGCTGCACCCTGACCGGAGGAGAAAGGTCTCTGGGGCAGTGTGGTGTTTGCCCTGCCCAGGTGCGAGCAGGCTCAGCCTATGGCCAGCAAGGCCTGGCTTGGGCCGGGCGTTTTTCACCTTGGCTCAGAAAGGCATTTCCTTGCCCTGCCCTGGCTGTTCTTGCTGGCTAGGGAAGAAGTGGGGGCACCTCACACCCAGATCAGCAGCTTGGGATTGGGACCCAGATGCCAAAACCCAGCACAGGGCTCCCCTCATCTCCCTATCCGCATGAACAGGGAGCAGAATTCCCCCCCCCCCCCCGCCCCGAGCAGCAGGAAACCAGCAAACCCAGTGCTCAGAGGATAAGCTGGCCTGGGAGTGGGCGGTGGGAGGAGAATTTAGCAAATTCCCACTCTCGCCTCCTGATCTGAGGAGGAAGATTTATCCTTAGGGCTAGATATCTTGAAAGGAGAAGGCGCCTGAGGTTTCTGGCATGCTGGGGAGGGGAGCAGGGCTGTATCTGCCCCTGGAGAGCGTGAGGAGGAGTGTGACAGTCCCCTGTACGGCTGTCCTTGGTGCGAGGTCGTGCAGTGAACTTCAGTGCATCTGGAGGAGTACAGAGAGCAGCCTGTGCTGGGTCTCCTCCCACAATAACCTTGACTTGCTGGAGAGGGGGGTTCTTGGAGTGCGATGGGGAGGTCAGGCTGGCCTGAACTAGCAGCAAATTGATGGCCAACTCCTTCCAGCAAGCAGTAGGGAGAGCGGGGAGTGTTATCCCACCCTCTGCTTTTGGGGTGGCTCCCCTGGCATCTCTGACAGCTGCAGTTCTGCATGAGGCAGAGAAAAATGGGGAACCCCCCACCAGGGGTTTCCAGCCCTCCTCCTCCTCCTTCGTGGTCTCTCTGCCAAGGCCAGATGCTTTAGCAGTGCGTGCAGAAAAGTCCATTGTAGGCAGTTTTTTAAATAACTTGCCTAGAAAGGAAATTTCTGCACTTGGAAGCTGGCTCCTGCCCCAATCCGGGCACATCGCTGCTATTTTTCATTTAAATCCAGCTTGAGGAGCATGAGGAGGGAGTGGGATGGCTGGTGTTGGGTCTTTACAAATCTTTGACCCTTTTTTTTGGTGTCGTCTGGAGTGAGAGGTGTCACGTGCTGAAATCCTGGCTGGAGTTTTCCCAGGCTCCTTCCTCGGATGCTTCTGTTGCTGCGCTGGCTGTGGGACCGGAGACAGGGGTCTCGGGGGACTGTGGGGTCACCCGTGGGCAGGCGAGTGACTCCCAGGGCACCGGAAGCTGAGGATCGGGCGCTGTGCTTACAGATGATCCCCAGGGATCGCATGGATTTCTGTCACAGCTTGCTGATGCTGGGCACAGGATGTGTTTGTGAAGGAGTCCATGGGCATCTGCAGCCCTCAAGATGCCTGTACCTGCCCTGCAGTGGGTTTTCTCCCTTTCCCCCCCATCGTGGCCCTATTTCCTTTCCTGGCAAAATATTTGCATCCTGTGCAGGGGAAATCCAGTGGCTTTTGGCGGCCAGTATCATGCAGACAGGAATGTCTTGGCACACGGGGCTTTCCATTAGGAAAACAGATGTTTCTGCAGCAACTGAGGTTTGCAAAGAGCTTCCCCAGGCTCGGAGGGGCCGGAATCGGTCAGGCGAGTGATGTGATCAGCGATGCCTGTCCTCCTTGTCCTCCCATCTTGGGAGTGATTTGGGTCTCCAAATCTTGCCATGTGGCATTGTCACCAGGCTTGGTTCAGACCCTAGAAGGAGAGAAGTAAAGGCATGAAGGGTCCAGCCAGACACTTGCACTGAGCAATGCCTGATCCTCGTGCACTGCCAGCAGCCTCCCAGGTCTTGGAGGATGCTCTGGGATCAGATCTGCATCCAGTACCTCCAGTTCCTCGCTTACTCCTTGTTCCCATAGAAGATAGCAACATAAGTGCCCTGGATTTATTTCCCTGAGGAGGTTGGTGGCTGGTGGGAACCACAAGTTGTTGGTCACCGATGGCCGTGTCCCCAGGTCCTGGACAGGGCCCCCCGGGATGGTTCCCTGTAGGGTGTTCTCCCACACCATGCTCTTCATCAAGCAGCTTAGGAGCCCTGTGGACACCATGGTGACACCTCTGCCAGGCTGGGCTGGGACGTGGGGCCCTTGGGTCACCTCAACCCCCCTATGCTCTCTGTGTCCCCCCAGGCTTACCTGCGAGCGGTCGACGTGAAGATCCTGCAGCAGCTGGTGGTGGTGAACGAGGGCATCGAGGCGGTGAAGTGGCTGCTGGAGGAGCGGAGCACGCTGACCAGCCGCTGCAGCAGCCTGGCCAGCAGCCAGTACAGCCTGGTGGAGAGCCAGGAGGCCTCGCGGCGGGGCAGCTGGGACAGCCTGCCGGACCCCAACGACAGGCTGGACAGCATCTCCGTCGGCAGCTACCTGGACACCTTGGCTGATGACATGGATGAGTACTCCCAGAATGCTGCTGAAACTGCTGCTGCGTCCACATCGGGCAGAGCCCTGGCCAGGGCAGAGCAGGATTGGGTCAGGATCGACCCTGAGAGGGGTCTTGCAAAGCAAGAGAAGGACAAAGAGGAGCATGAGTGGCCCCATGTGGACCTCTCCCCACCGGGGTTGCCCCAGGATCACCGGTTTGCTAAGGAGCCCCAGGTGGCCAACGGGTATTTGGGCCAGCAGTCCCCCTCTCTGGAACCAGACACCAAATCACCACCGGGGGCCGGGGAACGGCTGGGGAAGGGAAATCCGGATGGGAAGGCTTGGAAAGCTGAGGCTGACCTTGAGAACTGCAAACTCAACAGCAAACTGCACCTGGAGTACGATGCCCACTGGCGCTGGCTCCAGTCACAGGATGATGTGACATTCTTATAGCCCGCAGCTTCGCCTTCCCAGTCCAGCTCTCCCAGCTGCCCACTCTGCTTCACCTGTCTGTGCTTGGGAGAGTTGGGGTGGCTGGGGAGGGGGGGCCAGGCTGGCTTGGTGGTGTTGCACTATTCCTCTGATGGTCCCAACACCCTTTGGCGGTGCAGCCATGAGGGACTGGCTGCCTGCCCTGCAGCACATTTCTGGGAGAGGAGGGATGAGGTGGGTCCTGGGAGATTTAATCCTTTGCTCTAGGGTGGTGCTTACAGGTGGCTGGATGCCCCTCTGTTGTCCTTGGTGGTGGTGGTGGGGAAACCTGGGACAGTGGGGCTCCTGGGATCTCTCCCTCTAATCCTCACCTTCCTGTGTGCAAAAACTGGGGACCCTTCCCCCAAAATGACTACCCAGAGAGGACAGGAGACACTGCCATGCATCCACAGCTCAGTGGCACCAGCATGCTCAGTGTGGGGGCAGGACCATCAGCAGGGCATTCCTGTTGGATCTGCTCATTTCCATCATTGTCTTCAAGGCCAGTGTCCGTCCAGGGCAGAGCTGACCTGGGGTTTGGCCCCAGCACGTGGTGGATGCTAAAAACCCCTTCCCTGCGGGTGAAGCCCTGCCTGGTTTCAATGCCTCCGTGAAGCCAATCTGAGGCGGGGCTGGGGAGCCTCTGTCCGTGCCCCGTGGAGGAAGGATGATGGTGCAGACTTCCCGGTGTGATGACACGAGAGCAACAAAGCACTGGGTGGGAAATAGAAATCCAGTTCTCCCAGTTTCTTCCTGGACTGTCTTCCGCCTTGGGAGCAGTCCTGCAGAATCCCCGGGACGTGGCAGCGCACGGGCAGCCCGGCAGAGCCTGCAGGGCTCAGACTCGGAGAGGCTCCTGCTCTCCCCTGGCACGGTGTGATGGTGGTGAAGGCTGGGTTTCTCTGTCTGTGTGATGAATGGTGCCAGGTCTCTGCCTCCTACCAGCAACCAGAAACATGAGGCTGCTCTGTCGGGGTGGATTTGCAGTGACTCTGCCCTGGAGACATCTCTGTCTTTTCAGCCTTGGCTTCTGCCCGTGCCTTTCGCTGTCCGCACCACGCCTCCCAGCACGCCCCTCGCTGGCTTGTAGAGCATGGCTTGCAGCTGGAGCCGTGTGAGAGCTTGGGCAGGACCTGCTGCCTTCACCAGATGATGCAGGGAAGGACCTGAGCATGCTGCTTCAAGGAGCCAGGCTCTTCCACATTTGTGGATAAGCCTGGAGCGTCCTGACTTCAGAACCCATGGGTACATCTGTCCCCAGCTGAGTGCTGTGATGGCTTTGTTCTCACCATCATGCCATTGTTCCCTTGCTTAGATCTGTCCTCGCTGGGATGGTAGGAGTGAGGACATCGTCTTGTGATGTCAGTGGGAAGCTAAGAGAGAGGGAAGTGACAGGCTGTGACTTTCCAGATGTGAGATGTGAGCTGGCTGTGCTTAGGAAGGTGGTTGGGTGCACAACAGGTTCAGCCTGGTGTCTCTGAAGCAAGCACCTTCAGTGAAAATCACCCTCTGTTCTGAGAGCCCCCGAGCACCCTCCCTTCCCCTGCAGATCCTCAGGACTTCCCTGGATGGATTTGGAGAGCAGGACAACACCCAAAATTCTCAGAGACAGCACCTGCTGAGGACTTGGGGGAATCCCAGCAAACTGGGACTGGGTTGCCCTATGCAAGCATCCCTCTGCCTGCCCTGGAGCAGCTGTGCTTGGCTTGCCTTTGCCTGCAAGTAGCTTGTGGCTCCCTGTGTAGCTGTGCCGCTGACACTGAGCCACCATGTCCCCAAGGCTGGCTGTCCTCTGCTTTCCTGCTAACCCTGCATGCGTTGAATCAGCTGAGGGTCCCTGGGGGAGACAGGGTATGTCCTTCGGCGCTGTTCAAATAATTCTCAACAAAGAATAGCTGGCTTAATAAATGTTTGTGTTTCTCCCAGGCCATGCTGTCGGTGCTTTGCTGAGCTCACCGGTGTTTCTAGGGGAAGGGTAGAGGAGCCTCTGGCAACCCTGCAGAAGGGCAGGTTTAGCCCCAGCCCTGAAACAGGCACAGACCAAGTGTCTGGGGATCTGTCCCTTCTCACATCAGTGTGGTGGCACATAAAAGTCACTTTTCCTGAAGCCGCTGGGTACCAGTGCACATTTGCTGGGAGCAAGGGTGACTATATTGATCTCGGCTGAACTATGTGTCAAACAGCAGCCTCACCCTCCCTCCTCCAGATTTCCAAGGAAGAACATTTTAGGTGTTTACCAGCCCTGTTAGCTGTGCTGGAGTCTTTGTTGGCTCCCCGCGTTCTGCAGTGGCAGCTTTGGCTCCCGTGACTTCCTCCACCCAGGAGGTGCAGCGTGGATCTGGGTGCAGAGCAGAGACTTCCCCAGCCCAGCCGGGGTGGGAGCAGCCCAGCTCTGATATCAGGCTGTTGGGATTTGCTCCTGGGTGGATCCCTTTAAAACCTCTAGAGCCGGTGCTCATGCAAACATCAGCTTTTCCAAAGCAAACGCAATCGGCTTATCCAGCCCTGCCATCCCAGCCTCAGCATCCCTTCCGGCTCACGGCTTTGACACTGTGAGCTTTTGCGAATGGGGAATTGGATGTCGGAGCCAGCAGGACTCAGCAGGATTTCCCCACTTTCCTGCTGGGCTGAGGTAAAAAATAGAATCATGAAGAAAACCTTAGAAATAAAATGCCCAGCCTATTCCTCTTCCAAATCTAGGCCTCAGCAGTCAGATAACCCTGTATTGCTGCAGAAGAACTTTTGATGGAGCTCCCTGGGGCACGGACTCTTCAGCCTGGCTTACATCAGCCCAAGGTGCCCATAGCCCCAAAATCTGTGTATCCCCCCAAATCCCAGCCCTTGGAGCTGGAGGGATGGATGGGACCTCCTGGTTGTCTCCCTGCTCTGTCTCTGGGCTGCCTGGATGAGGGATCACCCACCTTTGGGTTTTGCCCAGGCACATGCAGAGCCAAATGTCCCAAACCTCCCCTGAGGGAACACCCTGGGCACCTGCGTCTTGCTGAAAGGTGGGTGCAGCAATGGGGTGCAGAGCACCTGTGGGTGGGAACAGCCCACAGCACGGATCCACAGCCTCCCTCCTGGTCTGCCTGGCCCTGACCCTGCCTGCTGCTGCCCTTGAGCTGCTCTTGGGCTGTTCAGTGCCAGTATCAGGTAAGAAAACAAGCAGAAAAAGCAGGCGGGATCCCAGCCGTGCCAGAAAACACCCACCTCTGTTACAATAAAAACACCAGCAAGCCAATTTTTTTTTTCCAGATATACACAGAGATTAGACTGCCTTAACGAGGCAGTAAAACACTTCAATAGCTCTCCTTGCTTGTTATTAAAATGTCCCCTGGGCTTTCCCTTCCCTGCGTGCGGCTCAGCTCCGAAAGGGCCTGTCCCCAGAGCAATGCAGCCATTTAAGCGATTTCTGCTAGTTCCTGCGGGGAGGAAGCATGAAAATATCCTTTTCCCAGGGGAAAAGAGCATGGTGCCCGCGGTCGGAAGGGAGGTGGCCAAACTCCGTGGCCTTTGGTCTGGCAGCCCTGTGGCCCCACAGCAGCACCCTGTGGGCTGGCTGGCGTGGGGAGCATCACTGTGGGGCGACCCTGGGAGCGGGTGCAGGGGATGTGTGGGTGCAAGCACAGCCTGTGGGGCTGGATCTCAGCACCCCCACCCTCCCCTTAACAGGAGGTCGATGCTCCCCGTTTACCCTTGTGCTGTTCCCTGCGCAGCTCCCACGCACCCCGGTTATCCGTAACCCTTTCTGTGCAGCAGCGCTGTGAGCAGAGCTCTGGTTTCGTGCTCCCTGACCCACTGCAGACAGCGTGGGGCAGGACAAGTCAACAAATGGGACAGGAAAGGCTAAGTGTAGCCCCCAGCTTTCCGCCAGCCCACCCTGTTTTGGCAGTGGGGATGTTCTGATGGTCTCCTGGGCAAGGCTGAAGTGTTGGTGCTGGTTGCAGGAAAGTGGTGATCCCCAGGAAGAGCCCCATGATGCCAAAGCTGCCTCCAATTTAGGACAATTGAATTCAGTCCACTCCTTTGGGACACGGTACCCAGGCTGGCCCCATTGGCCAGCCTGCTCCCCGCACTGTGCCCAGGACCTCCCAGTACTGGGTTAAATCAGCCCAGTGTAGGATTCTTGTGTCTTTAGTCTCCAGATGGCTTCCAGCTTTTCCTTCCCACTGCCCCACGGTCACAGGTCTCCAAAGGTGGGAACCTCCTACAGGTTTTGTGCAAAGGGGAGAGACATCCCCTCCCTGCGCCTGTCTTCTGCTGAACCTCTGGAGAAGCTATTCTGGATAGGGGATGCTCTGCCCGGGGAAGCTCAGACACCAAGTGGGGTCTCCTGGTAACCTCCTGCCTTCTCCCCACCTTTGGGAACCCCCTCCTGAGATTCTTGGTGTCTGCAGCTGAGTGACTGTGAGGCTGCTGAATGGGGGTACAAAGTCAGAGCATGAACCAGGAACGAGCTGAGCCTTTGGGAAGTGTCTCCCCAGTCTGTTTGTTCCCTGCCAGGGGCTGGCAGCAGGCCAGGCCTTTGCTTTGGAGAATAATCCGCTGGCTTTAGAGCTTCCCAGCAGTCCTTGGGAGTGAAAAACAAGTGTGGCTGCTCAGGGCCTCGTGGGTGTGTGGGCATAGGTGGGTGACAAGGACAGGCTCAGGGCTTCATTCCCTGCCTGTGCCCTGTTCCAGCCCAGCCAGGGGGCCAGGGATGAGTGGTGGCACAGCTCCCTGGGTGCTGGGCACCCACCCCAGCCCATCGGCATCCCTGATATGCCACCTTCTTCCCCCTTACATCACCCATTGCTTGGGAGGAATCCCCCTACGCCTCCCATGCAGGACTTGGATCTGGAGACGTCCTGCTCAGTGCCACCCCAGGGGTGACAACCAAAACCCGTGTGTGCCCAGGAGTGTGGTCCTGCCACCAGCTCTGCCTCGGACCCCAGCGAGGAGCAGAAGAAAACTCTGAATTGCGTCTCTGAGAAATTAATCTTCTTTCCCTGTCTTAGCTCAGCCTGACCTAGAAGAACCACCCCTCTCTGCGTTGTTTTTTTTCCCCCTGTGGGGTGTTTAAAGGGAAAATTACAGCAAATGTGTTGCAAAGAAGCTGTGGGAGACAAGGGCCAGACCTACAGCGGGGCAAAGTGGGCAGGCAGGGCTGGAATGGTTTTAGGCAGGATTTGCCAGGCTGCCCTCTCCTTCCTCTGGTCTGGGTGGGTGGGCAGAGAAAATTTCATCTGCCCAACCATGGGCAGTAAAACAGAAACAGTAAAAGGTTGAGAGCTGTGCTGGGCTCCTCCTGGCAGGGTGCAGAGTCAGGGGGACTTTTGGCTGGAGAGAAGTAAAAGGTGAGCTGCTGGAGAGAGAAATGGCAATGGGAACAAAGCAGCTGCAGTGCTCGTGCCCTCCCTTGGTGGCTGCGGTCCTGGCGTGGTGACAGGGACTGGGGCTGGGTGGAAGGACAGCACTGACCACCAGGACGGGGACAGGAGGTGAAATATGCCTCTCCCAGGACGTGCTCCTGCCCCACACCAAACCTCCCACTGCCCCATTTCACGTGCCTTTTCCTCAGTCCCCTTCATCCTCAGGGATGAAGCCTGGATGGCCCAAATGCCATCCGTGGCTTTGCAGGCACAGGCTGGGTGAGGGAAACCAGCCACCCCAGCAGCAAAATGATCCTGACAAGATGCTGAAGCTCATGTCCTGGGGGTTACATCCAAGTAAAGGCTTCCTCAGCCTTTAAAGCTCAGCAGCTACCCTGCAAAGGACTCAGCTCCTGGGCTGAAGGGCCAGGAGCCCCTTCCCTGCTACCTCCCTGCCTCAGTTTCCCTTTTGTAAAGCTGGGGGAGATAGAAAGGAAAGAAACCCCCAGTCTCCTCTTGTGCCTGAGGACTTTCTTGTGGCTGTGCTGTGGGGTTGGTTCCGGTTCCACAAGTCTTGGAGGAGAGCAGAGAGGCCTGGCAGTTGTTCTGGTGCTCATCCATGTGTCTCTGTACGTGTCTGCCCTTCCCTCCTTGTTAGAGTGCAGCACCTGTGGCCGTCCAACACCTTCTGCAAAGGGGTCTTGAGTCCAGAACCAGCTCCAGATGGGATCTGTGTGCTGGGAGAGAGGCAGTGCTGGGAGCCCAGGGGGTTCGAGGCAGTTTTTGGGCAGCAGCCCCCATTTTGGAGGCTCAGTCCTGTGTCTCGGGGCAGGAGGTGCAGGCAGTGTGAGCAGCAGGGATTATGGCTGCTATAAAAAGCACCAGCATCTCTCGTCTCTGCTCCCTAAGGCGCTTAGGGGAGGAAAGAGGGAATTAAAGAGCAACCTCCTGCACTGAAGAGGTGCAGGGATGGGAGCAGTCGGAATAGCCTGGCACACTCACCACACCCCTTCCCCCTCAGCATCCCCGAAAATCCCCAAAGGCCCCCCCCCCCTCCCCTCTTCCTGGTCCTTGCTGTTGTATGACCAGACACTTTTCCCCTGCTCAGAGGTTGTGGGGGGCAAGGAGAGGGCTGAGGGGGACAGCTGAGCCTGGAGAGAGGGTCCTGGTGGAAGGGCACACGAGGGTGCTGTACCATTTGCCCACCCCAAACAAAACCGTGGAGCTCTCCCTTCCCCCTCCTCACAGCCTCACTCACCTGCCTCGTCCTGTCCTGCCACCCCACTTCAAAGGTCCTCTGAGGGTACTGGAGATGTCCTCCAAAATGCAGCCAGCTGCATGGGTGCATGGCTGAGCAGGAAAACACTGAATTCTTGGAGGGACAGGGGTTGTGGCAGCCAAAAGCCATGCTCTGCCTCCCGTGTCTGGAGGCAAAATGGCTCCGTGGTCTTGGGACAGGCTCACAATCATCCTCAGAGCTCAGCACTAGTGCGGGGTCTGGTGACATGTTTGGGGACAAATTAGGGGGAAGGCAGGTGCCAGATGATGGCAACGATGCAGGGATGGGGGGATGTGGAGGAAGGGGGTGTGGGAAACTGCTATACTCTGTGGTATTCCCCCGTCCATGGCAGGTTCCAGTGGGGTCAGTTCCAAAAGCAGCCACAGCCACGGGGTCCTGCGGAGCTCCTGTGCCAGCCCTGGCTCCTGGCATTGAGCAGGTGTGACCCCGCAGCTCAGGGAGGGGTTTGGTGTTTCACCTCACCATGGACACTGCCGTAACATCACCCAGTGCTTGGTCAGTCCTGGAGGTGGACACAGCACCAGGATCCCTCCTGGCCCCCCTGCAAATGAGGGGCTTCAGAGAGGCTGAGGGGAGGGGGCTGAGGGCACTTCCTCGCCAGCCCCTTCCCAGAATTGCGCAGTCTGGCGGGCCCCGGTGCAGGTGGCCACAGGAGGGAGCTGGGCTCCTTCCTTCTGCTCCTGCTCGGAGGACAGTGGCCTCGGGTGGGTGACAGCCACGCCGGCCCTGCGTGCGAGTTGCTGCTGGGTGCAGGAGCGTCTCCTGGGGTCAAACCACGTCGTGTGGGACCCCAGATGTCTCAGGAAGGGAGCAAGAGCCCGGCTGGAGTGGAGGTGGCTGCCTCCATGCTCAGGGAAGCCTCCACCTTATTTCCAGCAGTTGATGGGTGATGGGTCTGCAGTGCAGGTGAGTCGCTGGGCTGCTGCTGCAGCCGTGGGGGGACCAGTTGTGCCCAGTGAGTGGCATGTCCCCATGGCAGGGACCAGTCCCTCTGCGAGCTGTGCCAGTGTGAGACACAGTGTCCCAGTGTCCCTCCCGAGCGGTGGCCAGAGGCACCTGGGTGACCCCGATGTCCAGCCCACTGATGCTGAAAGAGCAGGGGAGCAAGGGAACCAGCCCCTCGGTGTGCAACCTCCTGTCCCCCAGGAATCTGGACCTTCCCAGTTTCCAGCTCTGGTGCTGCAACCCTATTCCCAATAGCTGAGAGTTACTGGTGGGATCGTGCCCCAGCATCACCCTCGTGCTGCCAGGGCATCGCTGTCCAGCTCCCCTCCATAGCCCCAGCAGCACAGGAGAAGCCTGGCAGCTGCCAGAGCAGCCACGCTACAAACCCGGGGCCAAAAAAACGGAGAAAAATGATGGTGGCAGGACACTGTGTCTGATCGGAAATGGTTAATTACGTGGGGGAGGTCCGAGGTACAGTCCTCCGCCTTGGCTCGCTGAAAAGCCGACAAAGCCCCAGCGTGAGACTGCTGGTAATGGCTCTCATTAAAGCCCTTGGAGCAGGAGTTTGGAACCACATCCATTTTCCTTAACCACTTTCAGAAAGGGAAAATGCTGTTCTGGCCCCAGCTATTCGTGGTGTGCTGGGTACTGCAGGCTGGGAAAAGGCAGGGCTAGTCTCCCTGAATGCAGAGGCAGAAGTCTGGACTTTTCTTAGGACTGGGTCTGTGGCACGTCAGTATAACCTTTTTTTTAAAGTTCAGGAAAGATGTGGAGAGTAAAGCGATCTTCATCAGGGAGAGGCACAAGGAATGAGCTTGGTCCCAGTGCCTCTACTCTGCTATACAGAGAAATTATGGATCCTGGTTTAAAACCCTGAGTGGGATAAGAGCTGATCTTAAAAAAGCAATGAAGCCATCAGGATGCTCCTTTCCCCACATGGTTTGGGATCTTGCCCCCACATTTTCCCCTGAGCTCCTTAAAAAATGAGGAGCAGGGAGTTAACTCTGCCTGGAGTTAGAAATGGGAAAGAATGTCTTTGGGCAGAGAGAAGGGCAGTTTTGGTTGGTGGTGCTCTGGCAGGGAAGGGGAATTTTTTCAGGGAGAAGAGGGAGGTCTCCCCGCTCCATCAGTGCACATGGGGCTGACCCCAGTACAGAGCCAGCACCCCTCGGGGTGGCAGAAGGTTTGGGGTTGATGCAGGAGATGGTCACGCTGGGATGAGCCTGAAGGATGCAGACATATAAGGGCTATTTTCCCCCTTGAAGAGTTGGGATTTCCTGCAGGTGGGTCCCTGTCCTCCTCTCCAGCAACATTCCTCAGAGAAAGGGGTTGTGCCTGGTCCCAACAGGGCTGCTCCCATCAGGGGGTGCTGGACTCAAGCAGAGCTGTGATGGAGGGAATGTAATGGCCCTGGCCTGGCCACAGGTGTGGAGGAATAAGGCTGCCTGGGGAGTTTGGCCTGTCACCCTGCTGTCCCAGAGGCACAGGACACACCTGCTGAAATGGGCTGTGAGCTGGAGCTGCAAAACTAAAGGCAGGAGGGGTGGCCCAGGCAGGTCACTAATGTACTGGGGGACTTGGCCCCTGCTGACCTTTCTGTGCCTTTCTGCAGCTCCCAGCTCCCTGCTGTGTCCTGGGCCTGTCCCCAGAAGTGCAGACACGCTCATTTCTCTGCAGCCTCCTTGTCTCCTTTGCCCTTTTCACCACCCCATTCCCACGCCACCAGACAGCCGCACGCCAAAGGACCGCCCGGCCTCTCTCCGGCTCATTTCTCTTGCAAGCTTTGTTTGGTGGGTGTATTTTGCATTTGCTTTTCCTTTTTTGCTATTCACAGGGAACAAAGAGGGGGTCACAAACCCAAGGGCAGACGTCAGGACAGGGCTGACAAGCCTGGGAGAAGGGGTGATGCCTCCCACCCCGGCAAGGTCCTTAGAGGCTGGTAAAACCAGGGGGAGAAGGGCTTTGCTCCACGGTGCCGGCTCTGCCCATCCCTTCCTCTCCCTGCCTGGTCCTGCAAGGTGGCTGCTGCACTTTCACTGCTCCATCCTTCCGCTCCATCCCTCCTCTCCATCCTGCTGCTCCATCCCGCTGCTCCATCCCGCCTGGCCCGGACGTGGCGCCGGTCACGTCTGCTGTGGCAAGTGGCGAGTCTCGCCGATGGCAATGACCACGTCCTGGGGCTGGCGGTCCCGGTGCCGCGGTGCCTCGGGCATCTCACTCATCTCGTTGACGCTGTTGCTGATGCAGTTGATGTCGCTCTTATTGCTGTTGTCATCCGGGTTGGGGCCAAAGATCCATTCTGGAGGAGGGAAAAGCACAAAACAAGCGCCTGGTTACCGTCAGCTGTTCCCAGAGTTCAAGGTGGCTCCAAAATTACTGCCTCCTGCTACATCCTACCTCTAGCTTTGGGTGCTTACCCCTCCAGAGTGCTCCTTGCCCACACCTGTCCCTTCAGCTCCCTCCACTCCCCTGGTGCTGGGATCTCTGCTCTTCCCAGCCCCGAGCTGGTTTTCAGGCTGCTGGTTTCTGGAAGCCCTCCCCGCTTAGGCAGATGAAATCACCCTGTTAATCCCACAAGTGAGAGTGAAGTGCCTCCAAAGTGAAGTGTGCATCTGGGGTCTCTAGCAATCTATTTCCTGCAGTGGGTTTTTGCTGTCAGACAGAGTGAATGATTAAATAACTATGTGACATCCACATGGGGCTGAAGACATGGCTGGGGACATGGCTTTTCTGCCTTGAGAGTCTATTATAGCCATGCCAGGGCCTCAAACCCTCCATGGCAATTTCGGGGCTGTGCTTCTTGCTGGTCACCAGATAACCAGGACCTGGCTCTGAGCTGATCCAGCCACTGCCACAATGCTGGGGGTGACTGATGCCCCTCCAAAATACAATGTCACTGCTGGATGACAGCGTGACTGAAACATTCCCTGCAGCACAAGGGGCTGCAGCTCGGTGAAAGCAGGCGGCGCTGCTTCCCAAACAGCTATCTTTAAAAGAATTCAGCTGTCTGGGCAGTGAGAGGCCATGCCCAGCCGAGATGGGAAGGCACCAGCAATGAGGATACCAAAGCTGGGGAAACCCAGGCAAGGGGAGAGTAGCCCCAGGACCTGGTGGTGGTGGGCAGTGGAGCACCAGCACCCCTTTGCTGTAGCTCTGCTACCAAAATAAAGCAGAGGTGGCTGTCAGGAGGCAGACAAAAGGAGCAGCCTGGTTTTGCTGTTCCTGAGGAACTCTGCTTATTTTCCACTGGATCTCAAGGAATACCATTTCTCTCCTCTGTGGCATGGGGTATTTTCTGTCCCCACAGGGCATTCCAATTACAGCTCTTCAGTGGAGGACACAGGCTTCCTGATGGAGCAGGGACACTGAAATGCAATCCCAGTGAGAGGATGTCTTTCTCATGGGCTTCAGAAAAAGTTTTGCAGCAAAACTGGGGCTGAATGACGGCAAATGCCAGGGTGGGATGCCAGCTGTGAAGGGAATGGAAGATCTCATTTCTCAGCTCACCAGTAGTGTCCAGACATTTCTTCAGGTGTGAGCAGAGAGACAGGAATGACTTGTAGGCCTCCCTGTGCTCAGTGTGTGCACTGTAGGTCAAATTTTGGGCTTTCTTTTTTTTTTTTTTTTTTTTCCTTTAAAAAAAAAAAAGCCAGAAGTTTTGTTGTTTTTGCAATGCAATATTTGAATTTTCTCTCCAGCCTGAAGCTATTTGGCCACACCACCCCCAAGCGAGCGGAACATGACTTTCAGGATGATGCTCATGCTGAGGAACCAGGGTAGGTGTTCCACCCTGCTGTGGGAACTGGACAGGGAGAGGAGAGGGTTGTGCCCCGCTGCCAGCATCGGCTGGCTGGAGGAGGGAGCTGTCTGCAAGGATGATAGAGCTCCCACCACTCTGGGCTCAGGCAACATGTCCAGAGAGTTTTTCCTTGGTTTTCCTCTTTTCTTCACCTTCATCACTGCACTTGCAGGGTTTCCTGGTTGTCCAACAGGAAAGGTGGGAGAAGAACCACCACAGTTCCCTCAGCCACCACAGTGCTGGCCAGAGTGATTGGGAAACTCAGCAAAGAAGTGGTCCAAAGGTTTTTGGGGAGCCCTGCGTCTGCCCCAAGTCCCAACCAGGACATTTAGCTTTCACCTGCATAACCCAGAGCCCCCAGCAGAGACTGGGCTTCCCATCACAACCCTTCCTCAAGGAAATCAGCCAAGCCCAAAAGGCTCATTTAGGTCTTTTTTTCCTTTTTAGCTTTGATTTTGCTTGGCTTTACTGAGTTTAGACTAAAAGCCAAACACTCCACCACCTTCTTCCTGATCCGGCCCTGTATGGCCCATCCCAGACAGAGCCTCTTGCCCCCAAGACCTTGCAGGCTCCTCCAGCCCCCGTGCAGCTGCTTGCCGTGAGGAGAATCCGAAGGCAGTAACAAGATTGCCTCCTACAAATACTATTAAAGTTCTCAGCTTGCTTTTCTTGACGTCAGCTGTAAAACTCCAGTGGGAGCAGCAGGGAAGAAGGGGAATAACCTGTAGAAAAAGGGGTGATGGGTCCTCAAATATCCCGGGAGCCACTGGATGAGGATTGCTGCATGGAACAGGAAGCAAAGAGCACTGCATGCCCGTGAGTAGGGGTAAGTGGCATTTGGTGGCCTGATGATGAACCCCTGGTGACATTTGTGGGCAGAAGAAGAAGCAAGAGCTGGATGAGGCACTGTGGTAAAGGCAGAAATGCAGGGGATGGGTGTTTTGGGAGAGCACCAAGGGCACCAGCAAAAGCCATTTGCGTGGGAAAAGTGTCACAGTGCATTGTCACCAAAGGGGATGTGGCTGGCCGGGGTGCCCGGGGAAGGTGGCTTGTGTGAGGCTGCCGCAGTCTAATTCCTGGGTAAGAGCAGGCTGGATTGTACGCGCTAATCCCAACCACTGCTTCCCTGGGAATTATTTCTGGAGCCTGCTGGATCTAATTACCCAGTAATCTGCAGGAAGATGTAATTAGGCTGTCATTAGAGGGTATTTACTGCGATGCCTTTATGATTTGACTGTGTAAGTAAGGAGTGAAGTAATTACACAATTACATGTTATTTGTGGCCATTTATGGCCTGTAACTTCAGCGTGTTGCCATGTGTGGGAGAGGGGAGCGAGGCCCCGTGGAGCTGGCAGAGGATCTCCTGCAAGCAGGACCCTGGAGAAACAACCATGAAAATGTCAGTGCCCTCAGGTCCCCTGCCAGCCACCACCAGCTCCGTCACAGCTGTGCTCGATCCTCCTCAGTTCCTCCCTCTGGCTCCTCTCAGTTTGTGGGTGAGAAGTCAGGGTCTCCTGGGGTTACCCATAGCATGTCTGGGGAGGGATAAGGGAGAAGAGAGAGCAGACCTGCACATCTTCGGCGTCAATGGGATTAAACCTCGCTCTGATGCGGAAGGAACTTTACAGGGGATGGGAGGCACAACCTCACGTCATGCGCAAGCACAGGCTGGAAACCTCGGATAATGAACCCTGCAGTGGGGTGTAATTGGGTAATGGGGGTGGCCAAGGGCTGGGAGCCCAGGCGTGATGGTGACCGGCCCAAGGGAGCTGCAGCCCTCAGCACCTTGTCAGGTATTTCTCTCTCCATCCCTTACAGCTGGCAGGGGGGATGCATGAGCCACAAAAAAGAGACACAATTGCCACCAAGAGGAAAACAAAATCCTCTTTTGGATCAAAGTCCACATATGGGTTCACACAATCTCCAGCCAGAAGGTGAGCAAAGTCAGGCTGAAGCAGGACACCCAATGGACCTGGGAAAGCCGAGGGCAGAGCTGAGGCAAGCAGGGATCACACAGTGTGCTCCTGGGGCAGTGGCATGTCCACACCCAGGACAGTCACACTTTGGAGATAAGAAAAACCATTGCCTGCCTCTACCCAGCCACTGGAAAGAGCTTGTAACACATGCTGCAAAATC
The DNA here is from genome assembly GCA_013397865.1 of Struthidea cinerea. Classification (NCBI taxonomy): domain Eukaryota; kingdom Metazoa; phylum Chordata; class Aves; order Passeriformes; family Corcoracidae; genus Struthidea; species Struthidea cinerea. The sequence goes on from VZTI01004801.1 coordinate 536,603, forward strand.
CAGGGCATGCACACGGGCGTGTGTGTGAATGTTTTGGATAAAAGAGAGGGACAAAGTGACTTTCTCAGCCAGGCTGGGGGAGCAGCATCTAACCCAGAGACACCTCTTCCCGCTCGTCAGTTGCTGCCGAGGCTCAGTGTGCCTGCTGGGGTCTGCAGGGCTAATGGAGAGGTGGGAAGTGCTGAGGTGGGGTGAGATCGATACGGAGCGATTGATCCAAAGCAGCTGGAGAGAGGAGATAGAGCAGACTGGGAAAATCAGGAGCTGTGGAATAGCAACTCTGTTGCTGTTATTATTATTATCCCCAAGTAGCAGAGCGATGTGGCTCAAAATGCCCCTGCACCTCCCTGGCGCTGTCCGAGTCTTTGACAGCACCCCTGGAAGCAGGACTCTTGGGATATGCTGTATCTTTGGGGACAGAAAAACACTGGGGTTGCCCAGATGTCACAGTGTGCCCTTCTCGTACCAGCAGCCTGAGGGATGGTCCTTGCTCAGAAATGCCTGACAGTACAGGCAGCAGGGAGCAGCCTCCTGTTGTCTCTGTGCAGAGGGATGCAGGGTTGCCCTGTGCCCAGTGTCATCCCAGTGGGGTGGCCAGGTCCCCTGCTTTCACTGGTGGCAGGGTGGGATGTCCACAAGGCACTTCAGCTACTGGAAAAGAGATATCCCAAGCAGAAGAGCAGAAGGAGGTGGGAGAAAGGGCTGGAATTTAAATGCAGCCTGGTGAGTGAGACATTCACAGTCCCTGTAGAGATGGAAACAAGCAAAGGAAGGGGCAACATGTTCGATGAACAATCAAACTCGTGCTCTAGTTTTGCTTTAAATGGAGCTGGGTGTGAAAGCAGCTGCTAAAAAAGCTCCTTTCCCATCAGCAGGAGCAGAAGCGCCTCTTTCTTTGAAGCAAGTACTGACCCAGCAGTCACGTTGTGCTCTGCAGCAAGGCAGGGCCAGCTCTGGCCGGAGCATTCCCGATGGACATGAGGTCAAGGGTATCCCTCATGTCTTTGACATGATGCAGCAGTCGCAGCTGGACATCGTATCTGTCTCATTTGCAGGACAGACTCTACTTATTCATCAGCAAAATCAGCAGATAACTCCCAGGTTTGTTCTGATGGAAAATCTACGTCTACTCCTGGCAACAGTAATTTTTTAGAAACCCCCCTTTCCCCCTCAGATTCACTTCTTTCTAAATGAATTTGAACTTGAGGTTTGTTCTTCCCTTCCTGTTTTGCAAAAATTTGTCAGCTCTGCTGTGCTGGCTGAGTCAAAATTGTCCTGCCCCCCAAACAGCACGAGCACTCTGCTTTGCTGATGGACAGGTAAGGACACTTCCTCTGTAGAGCTGTCACCAGCATGAAGCATCTGGTGGGGAAAGGGGTGACACAGAAAAGGCATTCAAGTAATTACGATATTCTCTTAAAAACAGCTTCTCTGCACCAGAGCAACCCCGGACCAAGCCTGCATTTGATCCCAGTGCCATCCATCAGGAGCATTGCTGCTCCAGAGAGCGGGTCTCTGAGAGGTGGTGGCTCACGTGTGGTAGGTGGGAGGCAGGCATGCTCCTGGGGGTGGAAGTTTGCTATCCATATCTTCCAGAGGCAGGGTGGAGGTGACCAGAGAGTGAGGAGCCGTGCTTGGTCTCATCTCAAGGAAGACCAGTGCTTGCAGAGCAGTAGAGAAACACAGCCCTTGCCCCAAGGATCTGACACAGCCCATCCCTTGACCATACGACGGCAGAAATGGGAAGGCTGCTGTGGGATGTTGTATCCCTGAGGCCTCGGTCGATGCCCAGCAGTGTGTGCTGGAAGGCATCCCTCTCATCCAGCTCTGAGCTCCAGAGGTTTGGCTGCAAATGCAGCTGTCCTGGAGCGGGCCCTTTTTGCAGGGCCAGACCACTGTGGCTGATTGTCTGGCGGACAGCTCCAGCCTGTGAGTGGGAGTGGGAATTATCCTGGTGAAAGCCATCCTACAGCAGCCATTGCTTCCCTAAACGGCAGCTAAGGAGCTCCTGATGCGCCCCCATGCACCAGAAGGGAAACAGGCAGGAGATTGGTGTCACAAGTGGGTTAGCACCGAGATGGGAAAGCAGAAGGGAATCTGACGTGGTTTCTTCCCACAACTTCTGGGAGGCAAAGGAATCATCGTCAAAACAGAACTTGAAAAGAAGACATGTAAGTCCTCTCTGATGCGTCTAAGGTGCTGTCTGCAATCCCTGCCATGGGCTGAATTATCCTCAGAGCCCTGCAGTTCTGTGTGGAGCAATTAGAAGTGGATCCCGTGTCCCTGCAGGATCACCCAGCAGCTATTTTCAGCAATGCTACATTCATGCACAGTTTCTTTGTTCAAGGAGACCGTTTCCTAAAGAAGCCTGAAATGGGGTGGTTGGAGATAAGGCTGAAAAATAAAAATATGGCTGGTGGGTCAAAAGGGCAAAGAAAAGAAGGACCCTGCTCCAAGGATGGCGTAGGGTTTTGAGCAGTCCCAAAGCCATCGACCAGCACAGTCCCACCAGTGTCAGTGAACCTGCCCTGCCTTGCCCCAGCTAGGCATCTGCCTTGGGCCCATGCCCAAGGGAGAAGTTTCCTCCAAGGTCTCCTCTGGAGATGAGCAGCTCGGAGGAGACCTTGGCTGAACCGGGTCTGACCAGCCAAGGTCTCCCTGCAAGGCATTGCTCCCACGCAGACCATCAGACCCTTCCCGTGTGGTTCTCGTGCAGGAGCGAGATGCTCTCCCCTTTCCCGGCGACCACACGCGTGCAATCTCCATGGCAACAGCTTTGTTTCCAGTCAAACTTTTCATTTTCCCCCCTTTTTCCTCTTTTTTTTTTTTTTTTTTTTTTTAAGTGTTTAAATGAGAGCGATGTTCAGCGAGCTGCTGCGGACGGAGGAGGGAGGGCGGGCTGATTCCCAAGGATTGCAGTAATTAGGCGCCTCGTAGGTTGGTGACAGGCTTGTCATTTGCCGAGCCAGCTCCTCGCCGCAGCGCCGGCTCTGGCAGCTCTCCAGCGCTTCCGAGTTAAGCAGCTTTCCAAATGCTTCGACCCAATTTGCCTTAACTGGTGGTGGGGTCTGGGCTGTGCTCACGCAGCAGCCTCCCTCCCACCCTCCTCGCCGGGCTCGCGTCCGACCCCAAGCAGAGACATCTGATGAGTTTTGGGAAAGCCGAACGTGAGACTTGGTCAGCTCAGAGCAAGCGGGAGGGGTTGGAGAGAAATTAAGGTGTTTGGGGCTCTCCTTGGCCAGGTGTCTCCAGGAAGAGCTGAAGAGGGGCTCTTTCAGAGCCCTCTTATCCATATCCAGGTGCTCTGCCTTCCCTCCCTCCGACAGTGCATCTTTCCTCCTTCTCCAGTGCAGCCTCCCATTTTCCACTGCTCCCCAGCCCGCTGGGCATCGCAGCAGTGTTCATCTCCCCCTGGGGATGCCTGGGCAAGCTCTAATTGATTTTTTAAGAAGCATCTGCAAGAGAGGTGTCGGTGTCTCAAATACCCGTTTAGATTTCGCAGGGAAAAAACCTTGGCAGCATCCCGAGAACCCCTTCACCCTCCGAAACTGAGCCCAGCACCTGCTTCTCATTGTTCCTGTGAGCGCAGGGGGCTGGGTGATGCTTTGACTCCCCAAGCCGTGTCCGACAAGCTGTTATTGAGGAGTCATAATCATCCCTGATGCCTCCGAGTGACTGTTTAAGGCAGCGATTAACTATTCACACTTTAATCTCCCTGAAACAGGCTCCAGCCCTTTGGCATCTTATTTCCATCTCTCCCTGTATATTTCTGAACATGATTAGTGCAGAAACGCTGATAGCAGAGCTGCTGCCGAGTATATAAATCCAGGCATTGTGTTAAGGCAGTTAATAGAGCAGCTTCTTATTTACTATCCCTTGCTCTCTCTGTCCTGTCCCTGAAGTAATTTTATGCAAACTCATTCAAATGAAACCTTCTCTTTAAAGGCTGTTCCTTGGCAGTGTTAACAAACATGGTCTCGTCTGCTCTCCTTTGAGGACTAGCTCAATTTAAGTGTATAAACTGTGGGAAGATGGGCCTGGAGTGCTAACTAGGATGAGCTGGAGGCAGCCTTCGGCACGGAGGGGTGCTGCTGGAGTTTGGGAAATGCCTTTTCCTCTCTGCCTGGAGGGCGAAGAAGCTCACATCTGGATTTCTGCCCCTAACTCAGAGATATATTACCTCCACCTGGGGCAGGGAGGATGCTGTGCCCTCAGCAAGGGCTGTTGAACTGGGAAAAGGCTTCTTCCAAAGTGGCAGGAAGGGGGCAGACCCCAGTGCTGTCCCTGAGTTTGTCCAGCCCCTGGGATGGCCGTGGTGCTGTGAAAGGCTATGGAAGTCCCTTTGCAAAGGGCTTTGCAAGAGAAGGGGCACCTTGCTGAGCTTGCCCCACGCAGAGGCTAAAGTTAAAGGTCACCAGGGAGCCTTGGTGCCAAGCTGGAAGCAGCGCATCAGGGGCACAGGTGCCCCCTGACCGCGGCTGCAGCCTCCGTCCCTGCCTGGAGGGGCATGGCCTTTCTCTGGATTTTGGCCGTGCTTTGCAGTACCCACGCAAGCGGTGGTTTTGAGCACCGACATCTGTGCTCTCCTGCATCAGGGACCCCAGTGATGGGGGCAGGGGTGTCTGCTCTGGCGGGGCACTGGGACTGGACCGGCCCGTGCCTCGGGGGAGTTTCTAACCTGGCCTGACGTGGTCCTTGAGCATGTTGGGGCAGCAGCGTGTATATTTTTAGGTGCTATCCCCACTGCCTACCTTTGTGGGGAAGGCAACACTAAATTAGATGAGCGGCAGAGCCGGGTGATGTTACAGCCCCAGCCAGCTGCTGATTTAAGTGTTAAATTTAACACTTTAAGACAATATATCCATTCCCTTCCATCTGGGGCAAAGAAAGACTCCTCAGCAGCAGCTCCCTGCCGTTTTCCTGGCTCAGCCTCATGTGAAACCCCAAGTACTGCTCCCTGCCAGGAGGTTTGACCTTTCTTGTCCCAAATAACTTCTCTCTAAATCCCTGTGTCCTGCATCTGCCGGCCCTTGCCCGGTCATGACCCTCTGCCCAAAGGACTTGGCTTGCCCTCCCCTCAGCAAGGCAGGGGTGCTGCCCAGCCGCAGGCACCGGTCAGAGTTTTGGCGGGTGCGTGTCTCCTGTGTCCCAGGAGCAGGGAGATAAAGCGGAATCATGAATGAACACGTGGATTTTGTTCCAGATGAGTGTGATCTCCCTCCCCCTGCAGAGATGGAGCCTGCAGGGCTGCAACCCTGACTGGGGGTCAGGCTCAGAGCAAGGGCGTGCAAAGAGACTTCAGCCCTGCTCCCCTGCGCAGGGAATTGCTCCCCACAGCTTTTGGGGGATATGCACATCTGCAGGAGCCAGGAGCTTAAATCCCTCTGGCTTAAATCCCTCTGGGGATCCCTTCTGGCTCCCTATCCAAGCTGGAAAACTGTCGCCAGCACCCTGAAGCAAGGCCCTGACCCCCAAAAGGACACAGTAAACTGGCTGTCAGGGTGTGGGGGCCAAAAGTACCAGGGATTCAGATGGGAATTGGGCACATTTGCACTCCCCAGCACGACCAGCCTTACAAATTATGGGGCAAAGAGCAAGAGTGTCACTGAGGGCTTGCCATAAGCAGCCAAGCACTTCTGCCTGCCCTGCTGCCTGCCCACAGCAGCCAGCAGAGCGTTTGTGCTCTCAGGCCCGATGGCGAGGGACGGCGCTCATCAGCAACAGGATGAAACCAAAGAGCCGGGAAGCCAAACCTCAAAAAAATGCACCCTCTTTGGGCTGTCATTACAGGGATTTGTTGCAGGGGCTGTGATGGCTGTTCTAAGGCAACAAGGGAACCAGACTGCTGAGCTGTGTTTCCTAGGAGTTTGTGGATTCACTGGTGTCTAATAAGGGGTTAAGCTCATATGGCAGCTTTTCTTTCGCAATGCACTGGTGGGTTGTTATCCTGTGCTCAGGTATCTGTAGCCATGAAACTTTTCATGTTGGAGACCTCTAATCCAAGCTCAGTTGAAACTGGCCGAGGGATTTCACAGTCATTTGGCGACACAGACTCACGCACACACATTTATACACACGCACACAGGCACAAGATCTGCTCCTTTAGGAAAGGGGCTAAACCCAAGGATTTTCTCTGGGAAGACGGTCAACACAGAACTCAGTTTGGAGAACCCAGCACATAAAACAATCTAACACTCTTGCAAATGTGAAAGGGTCAAGGCTTGGTCTAAACCCCACACAAATCAAAGGAGAGACACAAACCAGCACGTCCAGGCTTGGCACCAGGCTCTTTTTGGCCACAAGCACACCACGCGTGAAGCCCACACTCACCTACAAAGTCATAAATGAGGTCCTTGATGAGATGCCCGACGATGGCGTACGCCACTGCCACCACCACCAGGGCTGCCATGAGAAGGTAGAGGACAGCCTTAGGCAGAGGAATGGCGTCTCGAGGAGGGGGTTTGTACTCCTTGTAGAGCTGGTCATTGTCCGAGTACGAGTACTGGAACAAGTGGTCCAGGCCAGCTGTGAAGTTGCTGGAGTTCACGGACTGGCTATTGGACAGGTAGTTGTCCTGTTCGGGGTCCTGGAGGACACTTACCACCGAGCTGGTGGTGGCTTCCACTTGCTGTACCAAGTTCAGAGTCTTGTTAACGCTGGGGAGGATTTGGGAAAGGAAAGTGCTCCAATCTTTGATGGCACTGATGTTGCAAATAATCATAATTGCAATGAGGAAAGAGGTCTCCAAGCTCAAGAGACTTAAAAAGGACAGAAAGAGGTGAGAATTGCTGTGCTTACACCAAACCATGTACTGCAAAGCGGGCAGAGAAGGTCTGGACGGGGTAGGTTTCTCATTTGCAAATTCTTACATGATCCGGTAGGGATGCATCTGTGATACGTCGGTCTCACTCCTGGAAATGCCCGCAGAAAACCCCTATGGGCGTGAAGTTCCTTAGGAAAAAGTAGGTGCTGGAATGATTTTGACCGATATCATTTTTGTTCCTCAGCCGCCTCCCCCTTATGCTACTCACTGATGAAAACCGGAGAGACAGGATCCTGTAGATATTTTCAGTCATCTGGAAAAGAGAGATAAATTGCTCTTCTCCAGCTTTTTTTTTTTTCTTTTTTTCAGAGGCGATGGTCCTTGGAGAGACACAAATCCCCCCGTGGCTCTACCCCAGGCTCGGTCAGGCACAAGGTGCGCGGTGCCGTCCTGACTCTCCTGTCAGCGCTGTCCAGAGCGCTCGCGGAGGAGAAAAATGTTCAGACCCCACAAAGTTCAGCTGCTCCCGGTGTGTGACGGGGCCGGCGGCGCGCAGCTCCTGGCCATTCCTGCTTGGCTTTCAGCAACTTCTTTTACCGGCATCTCCCGGTCGATTCCTTTAAAAACAGAACCAAGTCAGAGACACCGAGCACGCCGGCAGAGCGCCCAGCACCCGGCCCCCAGCCCAGCCCCGAAGCGGCCGGTCTCGGGTTTTACCTTAAAGACTTTTCCAAGCAAACAGATCCTTTCGCCTGATGCTCCAGCTTGTTTTATTCAGGGCTGGGCTCCCTGCGGAGCTCCCCGCAAGCAGCCGCCGATCCGGTGCCGCTGCCCGATGCCGTGCGCGGGGTGCTGGTGGTGCACGCGTGTGCGTGTGTGTGTGGACGCTCCTCCCCGTCCTCTTCCCTCCCGTCCCTTCACCCTGCAGCCCTGCTGGCTCTTCCCAGCCTCCCCGGCTCCAGCAGCGAGGGGGATTAGCTGCCAGGAGGTTGGCTCCACAACTCCTGAGCGTGCTGCGAAGCAGGCGATGCGTGGCGGGAGCGTAGGCTCAGCCTCCGCCGCTGCTCCCCGCGGAGTTAATCCTCTCGATGACAAAAGATGAGCTTTGATCCGTTTGCTGGATGTTCCCGGGGAGGTTCAGGGGAAGGTGGGGAGCAGCCGGAGCGCTCGCGTGGGTGCGCGTGGGTACCCCAGGTCCAGCCGCCCGCGGGCGCTGAGCTCAGCCTTTGTCTGGGAGCGGAGCCGCCGGCAGGGAGGAATCACATCGCGGGCGCTGCCGGGAGCGGGGAGGACATCATCGATCCCACCGCCAGCATCCCGGAGGAGTGATGCTCCCCACAGCCCCGCTCCCTCCCCGGCAGCCTCCGCCCAGCAAAGTTTTGGCATCGGAGGGATGCCTGGTTTGCAGAAAGCACGGAGGGTTTGAGGCTGAGCTCCCTCAGCATCTCCCCTCCCTGGTAAGGTGTCTGTGCCAACTGGTAAGAGCCAGCCTGTCCTTGGTCACCTTGATAATGGTCTTAAATTGGTTCATGTTCCCTACAAATACATCTCATCTGACTTGGTGGTGGGATCTCTAGGATCACTGGGGTGCTGGCTTGGTTCAAAGGCAGTGGGACATACTGAAAATGGAGAAAGAGGAAATCTCAGAAAGGGGGAAATTGTCTTTCTATATTTGGAGGTGAAAATAGTGAAAATAAATCACAGCTCCATTTTTTACCTTTTTTTTATTTATTTATTTTTTTGGTGCTGCTCCCCCATGTAAGAAACAGCTGTCACACAGGCAAGGAAATCACCACATTAGGCCTGAAAGCAGCCAAATGGAGCTTCTGAGAAATAATAGCAAAAGATAACTTTGTGTGTGTGTGTGTCTGTGTGTGTGTGTGTTGTTACCAGCCAGCAGCAATCCTGCCAGCTGCCTGGGGGTTGGAAGAGTATAGAATAAAATGGCAACATCTCTCCCATACAATAATATCACCAGGTCTGGGGTTGGTGATGGACAGATTTGTGCAGCCCAGGAGCAAAGAAAATGTGGAGGAAAAAGCTCTTCTGCCCTCCCTAGAATGTGCATGGACCATGTCACAGCCACTTCTGGCGCCCAGGACCATTTAGCAGCATCTTAAAATTTCTTCTCACCAGTGACGGAGCTGTGACTGGTTACAGAAGGATATCTGGGCAGCTGCATGGATACATATCCTGCAGTGGGATAGGTCCTATGTCACCCTGCCCCCAGCATCTTGATGCCTGGAGTTGGAACTGCTGCTCTGCCTCCAGAGCATGAAGCTGCAGAGTGCTTTGAGGGCCAGAGCAGGAGTTAGGAGCTAAGGGCAAATGGCTCCTCTGTCAGATTCTCAGTCCTCCCCCACCAGATTTTATCCTTCCAAGATGGAAAATATGGCAAGATTATTTCTTTATAAGAACTTTTCAATGGGAAGTGAGTTTTGGCCTCTGTGCAGGGGTGGCACAGTCCAGTCTGGCTTTGCCCTGCTCAGAGGGCACATCCTTTCGCTGGGGTTCTTAGGAGGAAAGGACAACCCCAGGACATGCCCACTGGTTGCTGGGGTCCGAAGCTGCTCTGAAGCTGTACTTTCACCACAGCTGTTTGGTGTTAGCGGTTGCCATGGCACCAGTGCATCAACCAGAGGGAACAGGAGAGAATCTGGTCCAGGCTGACCCATCCCTGTGCCTGGCTCCGGCTGCAACTGTCCCAGGCAGGCTCCCACCGTGCTGTGCCCCTTCATTCGCAGGAGGGGATGGAGCTGAGTGACTGGGGCAAAGGGTTTGCAAAGGTGTACCTGGGGAGATGAATCAGAGCTGAGGGCAACAGGGGCAGCTCTCTGTGTGCCTGGGGACAGCTGGTGACAACAGCCCAGACCTCGCTCCTGTGGGACACAGGGCAAACCCCCTCGGTTTCCTAGACCTCCATTGAGTACATCTGGGAAGAGGCTGGAAAAGCACTTGGGGAAGCTCTGAGCTCTGCTGCAGACATTGACTCCATTAAAGGGGCTTAGGGCAATACCAAAAATATACCCCCCCACCATTTGTATTTCCCTGCAGCGGAAATAAAGTTGGCTCCTTTCAGTTTCATTAACACCCTTATCAATTCACAGTGACTAAATAGATGCTTAACTGTTCATTATACACTCTCTGCATCTCCAGTCTGAAAGGGAGCCTTTATTTCCACAGTTATGGTTTCCAACCCATTACAGAGGGAGAGAGCATGGAGAAATATACAAGTGTGGATTTTAATAACCTTATATTTCAAACTCTCTGTTATTAAAAAAAATGTTTGCATTTACTGTGATGGAGGGAAGATTAAAAGGATTGCCATGGATTCCACTTAGGGAACATTGCTAATGATTTCAATAAATCACTTTAAATAAAAATCACAATCTCCACAATTCCACCCAAATGCCATTTGGCAGAGGGGTTGATTATGGGAACAAAATGAATTTCGGAATTAGCTGCTTGTCCTAATGCAATTGGACAAATTAAATTTAGGGATACACACATATCCAATGACACACATATCTCATGCAGAAGAGCAGTGTTTTGGCCCCTGGGAAAAAGAACAAATAATGTTTTAGTGGGTCAAGACAGATCTTGTCCCTCATGATGGATGCCAAGTGTTTGTTTCAGCTATTTCCTTAGTATTTTTATTTTATGGCTTACCCTCCGTGAAGCTTACAGTCAAAGCAGTGGTGTTTTATTTCCACCAAAGCAGGATCCAACTGACTACTGGTACCTGACTCTGATAATGGTTGTGTCCATGCAGAACTGAAAAACCATTCTGACACATCACTGGCACTGCCCAGAGCAGACAGTCTGGATTCCTGTCTGTGACTGGGACCAGATCCCAGGGTCTCTACAGAAGGTGAAGCCCAGGTTCTACACCATATCTGGAGGTCTGATGCTGCTCCCAGCTCCACTGCTGGCTGTGTGTCCTCCTTTGTGACATGTGAGGGATGAGGAGGCCACAGGCTGTGGATGTGGCAGCATCTGTCAGGTGCAAGCAGAGCTGTAGGGGTGGAGAGCAGAGTTGGAGTTTATTGCTGTGCACTGTGCCATGGCTTGGGAAGGCTTCGTGTCTCTCCCTGGCTCAGAGCTATGCAGTCAGGAGGTGCAGCTCCAGCAGCAATACCTCCATCTGTACTTTTGAGTGAGACATTTGTCTGCCCAAGGGTCATTTTTACAGCCTGAAGGGTTTTTTTGTGTCTCTGTTCTGCGCTGGCTGCCAACTCCAAACCCCAGTCCCCACCAGAGAAACCACTGCACCTGGTCAGAAGAACAGGCACAACGATTTACACCCTCATATGGCACAAAGTAAAACAGTCATCACAGGAGTTCTTCAAACCACTCAGATTTTAGCTGTGCTGGGTGACATCCACATTCCTATCCAGATGCTGGCTTGTGGGGGCTGCACAGCTTCTGTTGCAGTCCCTGCAGCCTTCCCCTGGATGAGGCATGCTGACCTTCATTCACTCCTGGATGGGCCAGATGCTCTTCCCTGCCTCCCTGCCTGGCTGTGCTCGGCTGCTGCACTACACCCAGGAGCAGCGACTTCATCTCTAAGCAAATTCCAGACCTGTACCAAAGTTTTGACAGCAACCTTCCTGCATGACAAGAAGTTGTGAAATATAGGCTTATCCTGTATTCCCATTCCTGGCATTCATCTTGCCCAGTGATTTCTGCTTGAACAAAACAAACAAACAAGGAGCAGCAGCAATTTTTAGCAGATGAATCAGAGCGAGCTATCTTTATCTATCTATATATAAAAACACCTTTTCAAAAACTTTTTTTTTTGATTCTGTATTATTCATGTCCCCAAAGCTGAAGAAGTCCAGATTATAATAATAATAGGCATAATAAACATGCCATATTAACTGCAGTGCCTAGGAAGACTGCTGTTCCCAGTCTGCTGTCTCTGGTAAGCAAAGTAGGGTTTTAACTCTGCGTGTGGCACCATCTCATGGACAGCCTGGCTTATATAAAGGACTTGAGAGGCTGAAGGCAAGCACAAAATTATCCAGCATGAAAAGGTGGCTTCATGAAAGAAAGGGGAACATTTTCCAAATAAACAAAACCAGGGCAACAGGAGTAGTTGCAGTGGGGGTGAGGTGGGAAGAATGAATTACATGTTTTGTTTGCATCTCTAGAAAGTGCTGCTTGGCCAGAAAATAGGTAAAAATAGCTGAAAAGCATTTGTAGGGGTTATCTGAGGCTAAGTGTGACACAAAGCAGAACAGGAAGGCCTCATCCCAACAGGTGGGAAAGTACTGTTTTTCCACATCTCTTTTCACTCTCTTTGCTATCCTGAAATCCAGTGAGAAGGTGAGGCAGGCTGTGTGCATCCAACACCTCTCAAAGCCTCTCAAAGGGATCTGGAGGGACAAGCTGGCAGTCTCTACATTTCCTATCTTCTCTGCCATCTAAGCTGGATATGTAGATCCAAAAAAACCCACCCTCACCTGCTCTTTCTTTCAAGCAAAATGGAGAAAACACTGTATGGATGCCAACCTGTCAGAGTTTTCAGAGAGCTTCAAAGGGCAGGACTGAGGTGCCTGTCCACCTGCTGATATCTGGGCTTTGGAAGGAAACTTTAAGTGTCAACAATGGTAGAGAAAAGGAAGAAATGAAGGAATTGAGCAAGGCAAACAGAAAAACTTACTTCCCTGAAATATCCCCCTCATTGCAGGCAGAGGTATAGGAGCAGAGACCTCCCCAGATGCCAGTCCTCATTCCCTACACACACACCCAGGAGGGGCTCTGCTGCCTGTCCCTCACAAAGTCCTTGCTCCAATGTTTTCTCCTCCCAGAGCAGGACCTGTAAAGTTATGCTGGTGTTTCAGGTGTGGAGGCAGAGCTGGGTAGGGTTGAGAAGTGCTGCTGGGTTGCCAGGCAGGTTACAAATGCACTCTGTGCCTCCTGATTAATCTGCCACCTCACACGAGAGGTGATGCAGTGCTCTCTTCTGCATTGCAGATTGTGCTCCCGCCGTGCCCTTTCCCCACCACCTTTCAGAACCCTCACCTGCTATTTCCCAGGCACTCATTCAGCGTCTCACAGTGCTTTCATTGCATGCCTGAGCCGTGTGTTGTTGCCTGCCCAGGCTGTAACTGTGTCTGCAGACTGATCCCAACCTCACAGGTAGGAAAACAGCCCCTGGGGCCACGTCCCGGTCAATCCCTGCCACACCAGGCATGCTCACATTAAAGGAACTGATGGCAGAGGGGGACGGTAGCATTTGCCTGTGTCCTGAATGGGAGTGGATAACACTCCCTTTCCCGTGCACCAAAGCAAAGCAATGTGTGCAGATGGTGGATCCCGGATGGGAACATCCAGCTGCTGTGGGTGCTGGAAAGAGGAAAGGAGTGGGCACAGCCCTCCTGGATTGAAGGCTGACAATGGGTGAGAGCATCCCTTTTCCCCGCTCTGGTCTGGCAAGGTCAGCCAGCTCCTGGTGAACTGTAGGAGCCCTGCACTGAGTGACAGGAGCATGAAACAGCTCCAGTCTGGCCTGAGCTCTGCTGCATCCCAGCAGGGGCATTGCCTCGAGCATCCCGTGGTGCTCCAGCTCTAGCGGCAATGCTTCTCTTGTCAGCAGCAGGCAGTTGTGATTGGCAGTGGCAGCAAAACGCTTGATTACTTTGGGATAGGATAAACTCAGCAGCGGAACCAGGAAAAGAAAAAAGTGTTTTCAACAAGTATGGAAACCACTTTTAACCCATGAGCAGCCAGAGGTGGGATTGCATCCCTTCCAGCTTTTCATTTTGTGATGGAAGTGCTGCATGTTGTTTTTTTTACCAGTCTGCTTGCCTACTGCTACCAAAGAGTAATTTAGCCAGGGAAATGTTCACTTGAAGTTTGAGTAGAAGCCCCAGGAGAAGTCTGAAATTAAGAGTGAAGGTGACCTTCCTAATGAGCAGGGCAGGATTTTTTTGGCATAAGCTGTTTACCATACGGAGAACGAATCCTTTGACTCCTGCACTTTGCTGCTATGAAGGTATTAAATGTCCACTAATGCTACATCAAATTGTCCACAGCTCACCAAAGCCCTTGGTATTTAAAGTGTTGGTTGCATTGTGTGCTCTTCTGGCTAAACCTCCTGTTCCCCAGATAAAGGAGGTCTCCCATTAGTGAGGAGCTCTGCAGTCGGTTCCTGTCCTTCAGTTTTGAGTTATGGCTTTTCCTGGTGAATCTAACTTGAGTCTTCCTCACTGCAGCTGGAATCCACTTCTTCTCTGTGCCATCAAGCACAGGGAGCGTCATATTTCCTTCTTCCCTGAAGCACTCTTTGATGCTTTTGATGGACAGAGTGATCTATAGGTAAGTCTAAAAAATTACTTTACTTGCTTTATTTCTTTCATCAGAGAGAAGAGCAAAAGACTAAGCCACATGCACTAAGTCCATGCACAGTCAGACAATTCAGGAAGAGCAGGTGAGTGATGGAACAGCAGCCTCTCTGTTCAGGGTGATGCTGGCCTTCAATGACATTGCACACAGACCTTTTCTCCAGAACTGAACTCTGCTGAAGGTGACCTTGGGATCTGAGCAGTGAGAGAGCCCAAACGCTGAGATTTCTGTCTCAAAACCAGTTCTGTCTGTGCAGTTGTGCCCCAAGGAAAGGAGGCCTGACCCCAGCAGACAGACATCCTATAGTTCCCATCCTAAGCTATGCCTGCTTTCAGTTACTCTGTGCAACTACTGCTTGCTCATGCCAACAAAGCAGAAACCTCCCCTTTCCATAGCTGAATGCACTCTGCTCCTCTGCACATCTCCTATTCCCTGACCTGCCTTGTCTGCCCCAAGGCATCCTGCACACCGACTTTCTGTCCTCAGATTTGTTTTGCTGTCGTGTTTTGTCTCAACAGAGAGCAAACAAGCGGCCCTTCATCCACCACTTGAATGATTTATAACCCTGCCAGCACCTCCAGGGCTTCCAGTCACCACATGGGTTAATGGCTGCTACCAGAAAACTCTGCAGTTTTAGGCTTTCTTTAACACATGTCCAACATGCACCTGAAATGTAAGTGCTTTGTTTGATTATTCTTTGGTTCAGCTCAGTCCAAGGTCAAAGCCAAGAACAATACAGAGAAGCAATAGTAAAACACACAAAAGCCCTCTGCAAACTTCTCTGCAGGGCTCCAAAGCACAAGTGTATTTTTATTCTCCCTGTGGCTTTCAGAGGGAAGCTGGGAACAGCGTCCCTGTGTCACAGATGGGGAAGCTGAGGCGTACGGCAGCTGAGCACCAGATCCCAAACTCATTCAAAACAGGGATCAGATTCTCCTTGGTTTCAGTTGACTTCCGTTCCCAGAAATTTAGGTGACGTGCCCAGTTTGTTCATGATAAACAAGCTTTCCTAACCAAAGCCAAGGCTGTTTCTTCAATGCAGGGAAGTGGCAGTACTGGGAGGGAAGGAAGCATGGCAGTGGAACTGAGCTGCTGAGCCTGTGCGAGGAGGGAGGGGCACATAGAGAGATCTCATATCTGAGACCCCAGCATTAATTCATATGTTGATGAATGCCATAAATTAGATTGAAATCAGTCTGCATTCTCCAGGGACCTATTCCATGTAACAAGGCAGAGCCAAGTCTGTTCCAAATCCAGAGAACTTCTGGAGACTCCGAGCACGGTTTCTTCCTTCCCCACCCTCAATAAATAAATGACGTTGGAAAAGAGGAAGGTATTAGCTGTGAATGGATTTTAATTGACGCAATGATAAATTCATTTAATAATCTTTAATTAGCAGAGATACTTGCCGGAAACGTAATATACAGGAAACTTGCTCCTTTGCTTGGAAATCACTGGAATGTCCTGGTGATGGTACTGAAAAGGGGCTGTGGTCTCTGTAAATAATGCAGGAAGGCCCAGGACGAAGGATTTTGTCTCTGAAGCAGGCAGAGCAGGCAGATTCTGATCCTGGCTCCAGTCAAACCTCAGTCCGGCTTCCAGCTGCAGCTGAGAATCAAGCAGGAAAAAATGATTAATGTCAGATGATGGCTGGGTTTGATGGTCTGAGTCTGTGGTTATCCAACCTTCACACACAGCCCCTCTCCAGCTGATGTTATCCTGAACCTCACTGCTTCCTGCAAGCTGTGTCCCCTGTCCTATGTTTTTCTCAGTCTCCTGAGATCCTATGGATCCCTTCCTCCTGCTGTCTTCCATGAACCCTGACCCACACAGGTCCCAGAGTCCATCTCCTGGCGCAGCTGACTTGGTGACCGGGGCTGGGGAGTTTTCCAGAGCAGCCAAGAGAGCAGGCAACTGTTGGAACTACTCTTCTTCCTCCCACATGTTCTCTGCTGCAGGAAGCGTTCTCACCTCAGGACACATTCAAAGCTCATCACTTTGGGAACAGGACAGGTCATGAGGGAACCCAAGCAAATCCTGAGAGCAAATTATGAGTGGTTGAATGGGAGACACCCAGAGGTCCCTTGCAGCCAATGTGCCTCTGAGCCTCTGAAACCAAATTACCCTGTCTGGAGCTCCCAGTGAAAGAAATGGCTGTGAGTCATGAGTGGTGATTAAGGACAGCTTTAGGTGCAGAGACTCAGAATAAAATCACAGTGCTCGCTTCTCTGCTTGTCTTCTCTCTGTTCATGCTCCACTTCTTGCCTGCTTAGGCTGGGATGAAAGCAAGCTTCCTTTTATCTCAATTCCTAGCAGAGCTAGAGTTGTCCCAGCAAAGGGAATGTGAGCCGGTTCTAGTCCTGAAGTCTGTTGACATGTTGCTATAAAAAACCCCAATTATTAGGAGAGGAGGAAGAGAAAGAAAAGATATTCTGCTTTTCCATGCTGAAAACTTGGTGGGGTGTAATTGAGAGATCAAAACTACCTTGGCAAATAATTGGTGCCAGCTGGGAAGAATTAGCTTGACGTGTGAATCCCATGTTGGGTTTGTTAAGCCAGTCATGAGAAACCAAGTCCTTCCCTGGTAATCTGAAGGCACTTTGCAAGGAAGCCATGGGGAGAGCATTCCCTGTGCCTTTTAATCAAGTATGGTCTTTACAGGTGTGTGTATCACAGCCCCTGTGCCTCAGCTTCTCTTTGATAGCACTGAATTTCTGGTGCAGAGCTCCTGGGGGGTGTGGGTGTGATTGGACGGTGGGCAGATTTTGGTATCCCATGTCCGCACCCACATCCAGCAGCCTCTGCCCACCTGGAATTATCCCAAAGCTGGGGAGTCCAGCAGGGAGTGGGTCTGTGCAGGGAGATCTTAATTTGGGGTGGCCTTGGAGCATCCCTCATGAGACCCAGGGATGGGCTGCTACGGGGATGGATAGGCCCAGCCTCCCTCATTCCTGTAAATAAAGGGAAAGAAGCAAAGCTGAAAAGAGATGGCTTTCTGGAGGCAGCAGGGAGCTCCTGTTTTCTTTCCCCTTCATTAAATACTGTGTTTTCCTCTAATGAAGGGGCCATCCAGAGCAATAATGAAACTCTTCTCACATCTCAGTGCTTCAAATGCCACTTCCTCTTCCCGCACTGAGAAGAACCCAGGCTTCAGCAGCTCCGAGGGTGGGCTCCTTGCTGCTGCCTCGCTGTTTCTCTAGCAAAATGAAAGCAAAATTAGTTCCCCTCCAAGAGCTGCAAAGCACCCGTGCAGGGGGTTGTTTCATTCATCCCTTCTCCTCCTACATCAATAATGCCTTAATCTCCTTCCCGCTGGGCTCTGCCGCTTGCTGCCTCGACAGAGAAGGGCAGCATGGTGCTCCTGCAGGGCTTTAGGGCTGCCTTTTCCACACACAGGCTGCTCTGCCACTACCCATGTTACCCAGCAGGGAGTCACCACGGGGACACACATAAATCTGACTGGTCCGCGCTTCACCCAAGGTCTTGGTTTGGGGTGCGTTTCTATAGGGCATATCATCACTGGGATACACCATCCCCAGGTATAGGGAAATCTTACATTTCCAAGGTTACCTGGCACCCCTGGGGACATCTGAGCAGCCCAGCTCTCCACAGCATTAACAAGTGTCCCCTCTTCATGTTAGGGGTGATTATGTCCCTTCAAAGCTGTGAGCACCCTCACTTCTGTTAGAGCTTCAGCAGCTAGTGCCTGCCTCCTGATAGCATCTGGGAGCTGCAGAAAATATGAACAAAAGCAATGTGATGAGCCAGAGGGTGCTTCAGGAAGAATATGTGCCAGGTATCTCATCAGCTCCAGGCATCCCATCAGCTCCAGGCGTTTGCCCCTCAGATAGTCTTGATTTTGCCCAGGATGGGGCAGCCCCTCTGCTGTGAGGATGGGTAGGGATGGCAGCAGATCCAGGAGTGACTGTGCAGACACAGCGGATGGCCTGTAAGTGTCTCCTCATCTATCATCAACACGAAGTTCAATTACAGCCTATTGGGGTTTTCTCGATTTGCCAGTTAATTAATAAAATCTGCATCGCAGATGAGTTCTATTTACATAAGAGCTGAAGGAGGCAAGTCTTCATCTTAATAGCAGTGAATATTCAGATGTCAGATTAACTCATTGCTCTCTGCTTCAAATTGCTGTTTACTTGGTTGTGTTTTAAAGATACTCTGGATTTCCACTTTCTTATTGTGAAAGAGGCAGTAATGGGATGTTTGTTTTCTTGAGCCCTGGTTGTTTCATTGAAACAACTTCCAATAAGCTGCAAAACTGGCTCTGTATGAAGGGAAGACTCCCTGGCTAGAACAAGAGGTGCCTAAAGGGACAACGACAGAGACGTCGCATATCGTGGACAGCAGGGAGCTGTGAGGGAAGGATTGCTGCCCTTTCCTCATGACTAGGTGTTTCTGAAAGCAGGCAAGCAGTAGATTTGGTACAGACAGAAGCAAGTCCCTCTTGCATTCCCATGAAGTGCGACTGCATTGCCCATCCTGTTGCCACACGAGTCCACATGGGATTTAACAAAGCATTGGTGGATGTTAAACCCCATAAGCTGAGTATGGCTTCGAACTGATGGAGACCCTTGAACCACAGACCACCAAAGATGGGAAGAGTGGGCCAAGACCACTTTGTACGTGCCCTGTTTCCCTTGATTTCTTTGCATCTGCTGCAGCCACTGAACAAGCTGGGTGGGCCATTGGTCTAAACCATAAAGTCATTTCTGCAGCAATTTAGCTGATCATTTGAAGAAAAGGCCATACGGGGCCCTTTGCCTCTACAGTTGCTGGAAATCAAGCACATGTGTCTGAGGAGGCCAGTTTGTAGGAACATCCTGAGTGGTGATGGGTTTTTATCTGCCTTCAGAGTTGTCATGAGCAACATTTTAAGGTGACGATGCCACTAGCCAGCCCACTACATAGAGTAACACAGCACAGGAGAGAGCTTCCCTTTGGATATAATCCACACCTGACCTTTGTCTGCTACTGCCTCAGCATTGTCCTTGTCTGATGAGCTTCTTGAAGGACTGAAGAATTAAGAGGTTGTGGCAGAGCCAAAAGAAATTAGGGAATGTGATTGGGAAGGAAACCTGGGAAATGAACCTTGCTTTTTAATCAACGTACCAAGCAAAGCAGGGCTAATCAGCATTAATCAAGTAGAGCACTGTTGTTAGATGGAGGCCCTGCTTTAGAATAGGGGGCTCTACTAATGACCCAGAAAAAGCAGGAGAGCCTTTCCAGCTAGAATTCCCTTGCCCGAGACAGTGATTGATCTGCTGATCATGTATTGATCTGCTTTCCTAAGTGCACAGCAGCTCGGGCTCTGCATCATTTCTTCTTTTTGCACCAAAAGTACCTTGTGGCCTCCCCTGGAAGTGACTCACATGGCAGCAACCACCAGTCAGGCAATAAAACAGCATCCAGTGGGAGCAAGGCATTTTTGTTTTCATTATTCAGACAGCATGTGGGTGTGTGGCTCTGCCCCAGCAGCAGCTGTCATCTCATAGGCAGTACCCGCACTCTGCTAGAGCAGGAATTCCCTTGGAGAGCAGCCACCACCCCACAGAGATGCCCAGGTGGTGTGGGAGAGGCTGAACACAGCGATGCTGAAACCATTTCCCTCAGAGATGCTTTCAACTCAGCTCTTCCCGAGCCCAAGTTGGACACCAGCAACCTGAGCTGCAGCTGAACAGCGGGGCCAGAAAGGAATCTCCTTTTACCCCCAGGGTGCAGAGATTGCCCCAGGGGGGCCATGGTGGCTGTAGCCACACTAGGCCTGAGAGAGCAGGGCCCTGTCCCAGAGCGGTCTGCCCTCTTTCACCATGAGCACGCTCCCAGCTAACATCCTCTGGCCAGGGACTCGGCCCAGCTACAGGGACAGGCAGGCCAGGACCCCTTCCCGTGTGACAATATGGGTGAAGTCACCTGGCTCTGAGGAGAGCTTTCGGTTTGACGCTCAGATGTGGCTGCACCATGGCCACTGGCCTGCGACCGGAACCGGGCCTGTTTCATTTGGGGAGCTACAGATCAAGGGGCTGTTGTGCTGGGTACACTCCTCCTGCATAGCGGGAGCCATTCCCAGGTGAAACACTGGAGAAACTGAGGCACAAACCAGGTAAAGGACTTGCCTGGAGTCAGTGGCAGAGATAGGAGCTCAGGCTTTCTAGGATGTGTCACATCCCTCTCCGCACCTAACAGGAGCCTCCAAGAGTGGATTTCACGTTCTGAGGTCGTATTCCGTGCTGCCTTTCAGCGAGTGATGTAGGTGCTATTTCTTCCACTTCCATAATGAATTGTTTACAAAAGATTACTGTCAGTGCTGTTGAGCCTGGGCATGTGGGTGATAACCTTGAGGCTGAGCGCAGTGGGGAGGCTGAGACATGCTCTGCTTTGCAGATGAGGCAGCTACAATTTTTGGAGCCCTTGTTTCATTCCATTAGGAAAATTCTCCCCCTGCCTTGCTGTCCCCGATGTTTGAAGTGCCAGGCATGAAAGCAAAGGCAAGTCAATCAGATGTGCAGAGGCCTACTGGAGATAATTGCTAGGCTCTCTCCCAGACAGCTGAGTCAGCTGGGGAGAGGAACAGCATAGAAGTGATGTCACCAATTCCTCTGTGATCTCTTCTTCTTCCTGAGCAGAAATGGTCTGAAAAACAGCTTCTGAGGAAGCCATGGGAAAAAACCAAAGTTGGTCTTAAGAGAGTTGGGCAGATGGGCCCATCATCTGCCAGAGAGGAAGGGAGGGCTCTCTGGGCAGTATGGGCAGCCATGGATGTGCTCAGGAGGCTTTCGAAAGGAATTGATGGGGAAGTCAAAGTCAGGCTCTGCAGTGGAACACAGCAGGAAAATGAGCAGCAATGGACATCCTGTGGAACAAGAGAGGTTCAGGCTGGTTACATGTACTGGTTATATATGCATATGCTTCTTAAGTTATATATACATCCTCCTTATACAACACAAACTTTTTGTGTGAGGGCAGTCCAGCAGTGGGACAGATGCCCAGAAGGGCTGTGCAGTCTTGCCCTTTGGAGGATTTTTAAGCCCCGAGCAGACAAAGCCCTGAACAACCTGGTCTAACCTCAAGAGCTGCCCTTGCTTTGGGCAGGAAGTCGTACATAAAGACCTCCTGAGCTCCCTTTCCACTTGAATTATCCTATGGCGCTAGGAACACATCCTTCTCAGTGCCCGAGGGGACAGGGAGAGAGGAGGTGCAGAGATTGAAGCTGTACACCAAAGAAAGCCCTTCCAGAAATATGGGGAGGTAAATACAGAGATGCCTTGACATGGAAAAGGGAGTTTATTCATCAGTGGAAATTTCTAGGAGCAGACTAGATGCATATGGATCAGAACCATGTGGGCAGACTTAATGTGACCTTGTGTGGCCTTCATGGGCAAGCCTTGGTTTCTGAGGTGACATTCCTGGTCTCCTGGCATTCCAGCACCGAGCTGGACCTTCCTGAGGTTGAATGCTGCTCCTCTACCTTTCACCTTCAGCACTCTTGGGATCTTGGGGATATCATGCCTTTCTCAACCTCACCTGACCTTCTGCTGCCACCCTCGCCTGTTCTTGCCCTTCAAAAGCAGCATTGGCAGTGCTTTCTAGCAACATTCCCAGTGCTTGGCAGGGATCTCCGTTTCCTTTCTTGACATTATCCTGGGTTCTTTTCTGGAATTTTTCCTCATTTCTTTTCAGGAATTTCCACATTGCTTTCTAGGAGTGTCCCAGCACATCTTCCAGGAATGCCCCATTGTTTTCTAGCAATTTTGAAAACAATTTTTTCTTTCTAGGAATTTCTGCTTTGTTTTTCTGAATGTTCTGCAATGCTTTTTGGGAACCCATCGTAAGTTTTCTCTGAATTTTCCAGAGTTCTTTCTAGGAAGCTCCATGTTGCTTTCTGGAAATTTCTCAGGTTGTTTTCCAGGAATTTTCACTTGTGTTCTAGGACTGTCCCCAGATGCTCTCCAGGAATTTCAGGTTTGATTTCTAGAAATGATGTTTTCTAGACATTTTACCACAGGAGTTACTGTCTAGAAATCTCTTCTCTGCTTTCTAGAAATATCCCAGGATGTTTTCCAATAATTTTACTTTTCCTGAAATTTCTCCTTTGATTTCTTTTGAATTTTATCAGGATGCTTCCAAGGAATTTTTTGGGTTCCTTCCAAGGAATATCTCCATATGATTTCTAGAAATTCTCAGATTACTTTTCAGGACTTCTTAAGCTTCTTCTCAGAAATTTCCACATTACTTGCTAGAAATCTCCCCTCTGCCTTTCCATGTCAATGTTGTTTTCAAGCCATTTCTTGTGTTGCTTTCTAGAAATGTCCTAGCATGCTTATCAGGCACTTTGTAAGTACTTCCTCAGTTTCTTCCAGGATTCCCTGTAGGGGAAAAAAAAAAAAGTGTTTTCTAGGAAGTTCTTTTCTTTCTAGGAATTTTATGTCGCTTTGTAGAATTTTGCCTGGATGCTTCCTAGGAATTCTAAAAATCCCTTTTTGTTGTTTTACTAGATCCCTTCTTCCTTCACGCATCTTTTTGAGGCTGTTTTCCCAATATGGGCATGGGGAAGTGGCTGAGGTGGCTCCATGGAGCCATCTTTCCTTTTTTTTCCTCTGCTAACTCTTGTGTGGAAGTGTGCTTGTCACAACACACTGGGAATTATTTCCTGGCCTTTGTGGAGTCCTCAGAGATGCACGTTTCTTTCTGCCACTGCTGCCTTCGAGCCTCCCTCCTGCTCCTAAGTGAACACAGATCTGCTGCTTGCTCAGGAAGCTGACAATGCCTGAAGCCACTGGCAGTAACTCAGGTGACAAAGCATCATTTTTGATGTGGTTCTTGGGGTTCCAAGCTGATGCTGTGAAGAGCAACATCATCTTCTGCTCTGCCTTAGCAATGGAACCAGTGCTGAGGGGGTCTCTCTTCTTGCACACAAAGCAGAGGTGGTTATTTATCACTTCAGTCATGTCCAAGCTGCCCAGGCAGAGTGGTGATAAAACATGCTGGATCAGCAGTGTGGGTGATGAGGGAACCTCCAGTTCCCGTGCAATAAGGTCCCATTAATCTCCTAAGGAGGTAATGTGGCTTCCATGTAATGCCTGAGGATGAAAGATGGGCTGGAGATTTTAAGTCATTAGTGAAATCCTGGTGTTATGAAAGGCAATAGCAGATGCCAGTGAGGAAGCCAGAACTCACCCCATAGTTTCAAACCTTTGAGGTGATGGTGATTTAGTGAGTGACCTTGGTTATGACCTTGGTTTCCAACCAGCTTTGGGCCTTACCTTTCTCTCTCTTTGTCTCTTTTTGTGTCAAAAAGGTAGCAGATCTATTGAAGTGAAAACTATTTTTTTGGGGGGTAAAAAAAGAACAGCTTTGACAAATATCTCAGTTTAAAAAAAGAGCCCTCAAATTCTTGAAAAGTACCCCTTTGACAACCAAGATTTTTAGTTTTCTAATTTGAAACACCCTTGTTCTGCAATTTAAGCTGATTATTAACAGCATGTTCAGAAGCTACTGAAACAAAACATTTTAATTGGCCCAAACCAGGTGGCTTTATTTTCGTTCAGTTTCACAGGGGCTTTGGATTTTGATCTTCAGCTTGACCTGGAGAGGAAAAAAGAAATCTCCAGAAGCTTTGTGAAGTAAACCCTTTTCCCAGCTGGCTCTTAGCGCTAGTACGTGGAAGAAAGCCTCATGTCTTTGTGTCTTTGCCTGTTGCTGGGCTCACTAAAGCTGCCTCT
This sequence comes from Struthidea cinerea, assembly GCA_013397865.1. Classification (NCBI taxonomy): domain Eukaryota; kingdom Metazoa; phylum Chordata; class Aves; order Passeriformes; family Corcoracidae; genus Struthidea; species Struthidea cinerea. The sequence continues at coordinate 560,453 of VZTI01004801.1, forward strand.
CTTCCAGCTAAGTAAGAACAGCTCTCAGCTGGCTGTTCTGCAAGCAAAGACACTCAGAGGTGACCTGAATGAAGCCTGTGCACACATCTCTTTCAGCTGCTCTGCTGGCAGGTGACATGTCCCAGTGTAGCAGGTAGGTATGCGGAAGAAGTTGTGTTTTCCCCTGAAAGGTTCCTAACTTGGATTTCTAAGGTTGCTCTTGCTGTTTCCTCTGTGGGAAAAAGAGATAAAAGCCTGTCTTGCCCTTCCCCTGAAGGTGCCTGTCCAGCTCCCTGCCAGGCTCACGCGTGAGGGAGTGCAGAGTCCCTGTGCAGTGGGACCAGACGACCTTTTGTCGTACTCATCCAAGTGTGTGCAGTGCAGCTCTCAGGGCGAGCGTGGCAGATGTAAACACGCAGCTCATCTGAATGCTGAGCTTTCCCTGATGGGGGAGAGCACTCAGGCATGCTGAGGGGCAGATATCTGTTTTCCACAGCACGTCCTGAGCTTTCCAATTAGCCAGGGAGACGGCAGTGGAGGGATCATCCCTAGAAGCAGTCGCACGAGCTCTGTGCTGTCCTGCACTCCTCTGCCATGGGGTGGTACGAGATGCAGCACTTTCCAGGAAGGGAAGCTGCCTAATACTCTGGAGGGAAAGCCCACCAGCCCCAGCATGTGGACAGACACCTGACTGATAAGAGTCAGGTCTGTAGACCAGTGTCTGGTACAGATGTCCTGTGCTGGAGTGTCAGGAGAGTGGGGTAACTGCAGCAGGGAGGTTTCTGGTTCTTTGAGCAGCTGATCTTAGCAGTGCACTGGGATATTCACTGGGGAATATCAGGTGGGACCATTCCTTGAGCTGGTGGGATTCCATGTGGCACTCATGGAGGAGATTCAAATAGGACTTTGACTTGATATTGGACACAGTGGGTGGTATAGCAGGTCTGTCAGCGTGCCAGCTTTCTGCTAAGGTCATCCAGAATCTATTTAGCATAATTTGGCATTTCGTAACTCTTAAAATTCTTTCCTATGGTTCTCTAAATGGCATGTAGAAACAAAGACTTTGGAAGGAGGAAATCATAATAATAACAATAAAAAGGGCAAGTTAACACCCTTTTAACAAAAATTATGCACGGGGCTGCATGGCAGAGGGAGATACTCGTTCCCCAACTGCTTCACTTAATATGGAAATAAAGGGCAATTGATCAGAGCCAGTCACCCCCACAGCGCCGAGCAAGAAAATGCCGGGCTGACAGTGTGGGGGAAGACACAACAGAAAGAGGCAGCTCTGAATGTTTCATTTTAATGTTCTCCCCCTCTAGCCCTTTTTGCCTTTTATGTAGTGCCTCTTCTCTTCCAGGTCTGCTCAGGGAACTGGCACTGGCCTGGGGATGTGCAGCAGGCTGGGGAGGGGCTGTGGGCAGCATGTGAGCCTGTAGCTTGTGAGCCAGGAGCTCACAGCCACAAACCTGGCACAGGACCCCTGTGCCATTAAAAACTAGTGGTCCTCGTGAATCTGCTCTTCACCTGAGACCAAACTGCCCTGACCCCAGAGGGTTTTATCCTTGAAGCAGAGCTTTGTATTTCATCTGTTGCTTTCAGACAATTTCTTTCAAATTTTTGGGATCTCTCTGTGAGGTGACAACTCAAGGTCATGTTTTCAAACCCTCATGGCCCCAGAGGGAAGCTTCCAAGCCAAATGACTGATTCCAGCAATGGCCATGCCAGTATGAGCATCCTCTTGAGTGTGTCCATGCTGGGGGCAGCTTTGTAGCCCAGCCAAGGGCAGAGGTGACAGTGCTTAGCAGGAGCTTGACATCAGCTTAAGTAATGGGATTATCTGGGGATGAAGAGGGAGAGGGAAGATAAATGGGAACGGTGAAGATCAGAGCAGGAGTGAAGGGGGAGAGGGAGGGCTGTGTGCTGTCCGAGGGGAGCCTCTCCCCAGGGACTGGCTGCACCTTGGGGCAGCAAACCAGTCCTGCTGTCACTCAGCTTCCCAGTGCTGCTGTGGGTCCATCTCTCGGACTCCCTCCCTGAGGAGCGAGCTGCTGGCAGGCAAATGCTTTGTAAGAGGGCCAGAGAAATATGTTATGCTCTAAGTCTGTCTCTAGAGGCTGTGAGATACAGCTAAGGTGTTAGAAGGACACAGTCCCACGGTCCCTTCCCTCTACGCCACTGACAGTCCCTGTGACCTCTGGAAACTCACTTTCCGTTTTCTGAGCCTTGATTTCCCTGCCCTGAAAAACTGTGCTGATTATTCCACTTCCCTCTGCTTTCCTGGCTGATTTCTACCCGTTTTCAAGAAGGCAAATTTGACAGAGGAAATGAAGACTTTTTTTTACTGCATAGCAGCAGCAGGGCAAAGTTTATCTAAGTCAGGGGGGCAGGAGGAGGATGACAGGCAGACAGCTGAGGAGAAGCAGGTCAGAGTATCAAACTGTGAATGACCTTGTGTTTTTTCCCCTCCCTGTTCCTTAATCCTGGCTATTAGTTCTTCTTTCTGGGGCACGGATGATTATTTCCAGAAACTCCAGTCATTTGGAAAGGAGCAAAACATTTTCATCAGACAGGGAATTGCTCATGAGAAGAGAAAACAACCAACAGCACAGAAAACAGTGGAACCAACTCGTCAGGTTCAAGCAGGTTGAAAGTATTGGGGAGTGATGTGACACAGAGTGAGTTCAGGGGACTTGCTGCTGTGCTTCATGCCTGGCTGCCCAGCTCACATCCAACTGCAGAACCTCCCACTGGTGCTGCTGATAGCATTGCTCCAGCAGCTTGTGTGGAGACCAGTGCATCAGTCTGGGGATGAGGGGATCTTTGTGTCAGGGATGATGTTAAGTGATGGGCTTTTTTAAGGTGATGAATGGGGGTGTGCTTGTTTCCATTTCACCTTGGTTGACAGCAGGCAGATGGTGAGTGAAAAGCAACTGGTTGTTGACTGTGACTGCTGTGGAAATGTTCAGCTCGGTTCTTCAAGAAGCTTCAGGTGCAGAGCCAATGTCTGCCTTCACTTACAAACAATGCAAACATTTGTGTCGTGGGAGTGAGCAGAATCCAATGACACCCGAACCAAGAGGAGCCCGGTGTGATCAGCAATATGGGCAAAAGAGCCATCTTTTCCACTTCAAAATAGATCACATTTGATCTGAACTCTGGTGGCATACCACGGTGTCTCTGTGGAAAGGGTTTTCAAATCAGAAGCTCACTTTCATGTAATTTTTTAGTATATTTTTGCAGAAGTGGCAGCTCAGGACAGAGTAGAAATCCATCCTGACTCCATCCACAGAGCAGCTCCTGTAGCCAGAGCAAATTCCCTTTGAACTGCTCATGAGACTGTACCTGCAGGGAGACAAATACTCCAAATGCAAATATGAGGGGAAATACAAAATTACTCAGGGGCCAGTTGAAGGTGTTCCACATGTTTAGTGGGAAAGCTGACACACGTGTGATTCCGGGAGCTGGGCCATGACAGACTAAGCTTTGACGTGGAGGGTGCTCACCTGGCAGAGGAGCCACAGTGGGCAGGGATTAAACAGTCAACAGTGCTCAAAGGGGGCTTGCAGGGCTCTGACCACGCCCAGGCTTTGCTTTATGCTCATGCTGAAGGACAGAGATTATCTCCCAGCAGTTCCTGGGAGGTTTGGTCTCAGAAAAATTTATGGGGTGGTGTCAGTAAGCAAGAAAATCAACCCCTGGCTCTAACACTCATGCCATGTAAAATATCCTCATTTTTTCCTGAATGAGGGTGAGGTGGGTGTTGATCTCTCTTCCCAGGTAATAAGTGATAGAATGAGAGGAAATGCCTCAAGTTGTGCCAGGTACTCCCAGCATATGGGAGCCTAAGGAAGTGGGAGGTTTAGCTAGTGAAAAATGTAGGCCGGTTCTCCAACTACCAAATAAAAGTATGGATGGAAATTGAATGAAAAAGGGGATGATAATTTGGACCCAATCAGCCTGTGGACAGTCTTAAAAGTAATCTTTTCACTTTCATGCCACTGGTTTTCTGAGGGATGGTGATGAAGAGGGTGTCTTACCCCAGAGTGAGCACAGCCAGGAATGTAGAGGAGCTTGTATGAGCATCATCAGTATTCATCTCCCACTGAAACCTAGTTTGGAGGGGTCATTAAGCAAAGAACTGCAGGGAGACGTGACTTTTGCACGGTTTCTCATGGCCATTTTGAAGATGGTGATGCACTCACCAGGCACTGGGATGGTTCCATACTACTTTTGGTCTAGGGATCTTCTGGAAGAGAAGACATCTCCAGCTGGGATGGCAGACCACCAGAGACCAACGCTGCCCAAATCAGTTCTTAAAGCCAAAAAGTGCATTACCTTAATCAGAACAACACAGTGCATGTCCAAGGAAATTACGCTGCTTATTATTCATCTCATACAACGGAGGGGAATTCCTGGAAGAGGGACACCGAGTCCATGACTGTGCAGGGAGAAGAGCCCAGCCTGACCAAGAGGCACGGAAAAACCATGGACATGGGCCGTGGCTCAGGCTAAGCAGTGCCTCAGGGGAGGAACAAGGGGTGCAAAAGGCCAGCAGGGCAGCTGCTCCGAGCCAGTCTGTCCACAAAGCCGTAATGCAGCTTAGCGGTGCGAGCCCAAAATAGCCTGCTTGTCCAGCGAGACGCCCTCTCCAAATCGGCCGGCGTGTTTATTTAAGGAGACACTAATTTCCTTCGGCCGGCTTCCCTGGCTTCAGTGACCGAATAATCACCTGTCAAGTGGCTCACACGGTGACAGACTGGAGGAGGGAGCACAGAGCAATGAGGAATCATCGCTCCAGGTGATTTTTAATATCCAAGAGGCGGTGGCAGACAGGAAAGTGATGGAAAAGTGTGGACACTGGCAACACATCTGTCAGGAGCTGCCTGTCCTGCAGGCAGACAGATGGGTTCTTCAGCACGTTTCATCAGGAGAGTAACCTGCAACATGGCATGAAAGCGGAGAGAAGTACCAAAGGTTAAAGACCTGTCCAAGGGGGACAGGGCAGCACAGTGTCCCTGCAGTCAATGGGGGCTCAAAGAGATTGTCTGATCTCTTCTTATGAAGAGATTGGAAGGAATTGGGCTGGATGGGGACCAAATAATTATAAATTTTAGCTAGGTTTGTGTAAGAAGGGTGTTTGGACAGTGTTTGTGAGCTGGGGTACACAGCCTCCCTGCCCTCTTTGGGGACAGGGGTAGCAGGAGGGGATTTTCAGAATGTGAAGATCTGCTCATGTAGATCTTGGTTTCTTGCTACTGGGACCTTTTTTACATAGCCAGCAAAGGGACTGGGATTAACTCACTCCCACGTGGGCTCAGCAATACCTTCCTTATCTTCCTTATCTTCAGGGTGTATGTTGGGAGCTTTGTTCCAGTCTGCAGGTCTGGGTGGCTTTGAGGATCCTGCACTCCAAGCTGCAGTTCTGAACTGTCCTTGCAGCAGTGCAAGGTGCTGTTCCCAGGGTCTGTACCTGCTGCCCTAATCCATAGCCTCAGCTGGGAGGTGTAAGGCAAGAGGACTGTGAAGGCAAAATCCCCTGGATACTCCCAGACAGGTGCCGTGTTTGCTGCTTGTACCATGCTCCAGCTCAGCAGATAAGCAGTGTGTTTTGTCTATACAGGCTGTCCAAGATATGGCCCATGGGGAGCATCTGAACATTGGCTTTTAATGCAGCTGAGAGAAAGTGTTGTCCTGAATCCCAAAATCCGGTGTTTTGTTTCAAACAGTGGCTAAGCCACAGCAAATCTCTAGTTACTCATTGCCATGGCATGCCCTGGCTGAATTTGCCTGACATATCAGAATGACCCGTTCTATTGAGATATTCTTCAAGAAATATATCCCCTCCTTTTTTCTTTAAGGAGCACCTCAATTTCTGCCATGACTTTGGGAGACCACAGTTATAATTTATTTCTTTTTCCCTTTCCAACCATCCAGGGAAATACATTCACATTTCAGAGCTGAATGTACCTTGGAAAGAGATTTTCTATTTCATTACCCTACTCGGCACCTCTGAGAAGGTATGATAAGAAGTGAATTCTTCCCTCGCTCTTATTTCTGGTAGGCAATAAGATGTGAAAAAAAATATCTGGAAACACCCCTTGCTACTTTAGATTTATTTTTACTTGTCTCTCTGGGCCTGATTTATCATTTTGCCTTGGCTGGGTTGTCAATGGACCTGACACCAGCACCTGCTCTGCTCCTCCTGTTCAGGTGCTGGGGCTTGCTCCACCTCTGCTCCCAGCTCACTTTCCCTCAGGAGCATCTGGGCTCTTGGTGCTCTCTGCCACCCAGCCTGCTTTTGTTTCCAACTCAACTGTGATCAGCAAATGCACAAATATAGATGTTAGCGTGACTATTTACTGAGGGGATCAAGCGCCCTTCCACCTCCTCTTTTTTTGGTTACTTCTATCCCATTACCTGATATAGCTCCAGTTAAGCCCCTTTTGCCAGTTAAATGGGTGCTGTCCTGCACCTCACCTGAAAGCAGGACCTGGACCTTGACCTCCAAAGCTGGTTTTTCTCCTTTGGGAGCTGAAAGAACAAGTGTGTTCTCATCTTCCTCCTGATACAAACCTGAATGTCTTTTTCCTCAAATAAAACTTCCCAAACTGTCCCCTACGTGAAAAGCAAACTGAACTGGTCCCAGCCAAGAGATTCTCCTGGTGGACTGGTGTCAGTATAACAGAGCTTCTTCCATCTGTGTCCTGCCGGTGCCATTAGCATTGAAAAATGTTCTTAATTACATGAGGATCATGCTCCCATGGCCTGCAGATGGATGATCCCAGGGAAGGCTACAGGCACCTCACCTTCTCCAAGGGCCCTGACATTGATTTCTCCTATGGGAAAGTAGTTTTTTCCAAATGCAGGACTTGAGAAATTGGAATGCCTTGTTCCCTGAATGTTTGGGGGGAACAACCTGGCTCCTGGCTCAGAAAGGAATTTTTCCTGAGTTTTGATGTTACTGTGCCAAACAGCTCCAGTGCTGCTCTGAATGCATGGGTGTGTAAATCAGAGAAATGTGGGTAGGAATAAAGGAGTTGAAAGATGAATGAAGGGGTGGATGCATCAATAGAAAGACAAGTGTGGTGTAGACAGACCAAAGTCTTTCAGTGTGTTACAGTGTCTCTTGTTCCACTTCAGGGTCTGTTGGCTGGGACCTTGTCTAAGACTCCAGAAGTAATGGGGGGAAAAGCTCCTGCCTGACTGCAGAAGGATTTGTTCAGCTACCATCACTGTATCTCTGTATTTCTCTGTGTATACCCAAACCCTGCTGCCTGTAGTAGGATCCGGCCAAGGGGAGGGTGTTCTGACCCTGAGCAGAGCACACATTCCTCCCCAGAGCACCTGCCTTTCTCTCAGGTCTATTTCTGTCCTCCGGTGTCCTTTCATCCCCACTTCCAGGGGATGCTCTGACTCTGTTTTCTGCTCTTCTTTTTTTTTTCCTTGGTGCTAAATAAGCATTTTACTTCAAAGTGAGAAGACAGGGGTGAGCAGAAAGGTTAAACCAGTGACTCTGGCACCTAGTGAGAAACCCATTCCCATCCCCACTGGGGAGTGTATTATTCTGACAGTTGTTCCAGGTTGCTTCACTTCCTCATTCCCTCTGGGGAGCTGGCAATATTATTAGATTTGCATCTGGTTTGCAGATGATTTTGCACATCTTCCCTCTGGTGCCTGTCTCATAAGGTTCTTCATAGCTCCCAGCTCGCAGCGTGACAGGAGGGACTGTGCACTGTGCGGTGCCACACAACAGTCAGGGGGCTCAGGGTCACCAGCTCCAGGCCCTTTCTGCTGTTTGGAGTGTCTGACATGGGGAAAGAGAGGACTTGATCCTAAGCACCAGTCCCACACACAAGCTTAGCTCTAGGCAGTGGATCCAAAAGCTTTTGAGGAGACCTAGGTGTCTCCTGGAAGTTGTGTTACAGTTCAGACCCCACTGTCAGCAGGTTTTTGATTTGGGGGCACATGTTCTGCCTCTTTTTTGGGGGGAGAGGAGACAGGATTTTGGTACGGTTTGGGTGACCCAGCTGTTGGGGAAGGCAAATTCTGGGAAACACTCCTGGGGAGAGGCCAATGACAAATGACAGCATACAAGAAGTGCCGGCATGTTCATCTTAGGGGCAGCTGGTGGCATGTTGGTTCCTGTGCATTGTGGGGTCAAATTCATTCTGAAAGCATCTCCTTGGAGCTGATATTAGGGGTGCTCATGAGGCATGGACTGCTGACAGTACATCTGAGCCCTGTCACCTGCCAGAAAGTGGAATGACCACAAGCCTGACTGGGGACAGAGTCCTCAGGGAACATCTGTTAGCCCTACCCTGCCTGCTCATGAGGGTGAGGAAGTGTCACCTGCACCCTGTGCCCATGCCAAGGCTCCATCCGGGGTGTGGGAAGTGCTTCTTGGCTCTGCAGCCGTTGTGCTGTGGCTTGTAGCTGCAGAAAGACTCTCTTTGTGGTCACCAGGCTTTAACAGGGCTGGAGCTTTCCTCCCTGGCGTTCCCAGCTGTTCAGGCCACTGTGAGATCTGACTCTGCTCTCCTGTTCCCAGCTGACCTCTTCAGTACAGGCTGGTGCAGCTGTGGAGCCGCAGCTTTTTCAAGGCAGACTCCCCCCCAGCGTCTCTTATGTGCCCAGTGGAGTTTGTTGCTCACAGGCTCTCAGGTCTGAGATTTTGCTCTGATTTTTCCTCTCCACAACCCCCCACTGGGTGCTTTCCGGTCCCTCCCCAGCTCACTCTGTAATCAGATCAGCTCCCCGCAGGGATCCATGGAGGGACACTCATTCTCGGTGTCTCACTGATTGGGTTTGTTTCAACACAGGCTGATTGTGAAGAGGTGTTCTCAGGGCTTTGTGGTAGCTCTGCCTTTGGAAAAGGAAACGCCCTGCTACTTCAGCAGTTAATCACGGCCCTTTGCTGATGAGCCCTGGCTCAGCTTTGCACCTTGGTAGGTTTTTATTCCAGGTGGCGTGGGTTGGTTTTTTTGGTGTGTGTGTGTGGTATGCATTTTTCTGTTCCCCCTCCCGGCTGAGGCTGCAGGAGGAAACAAGAAAAGGGGTAAGCATCAACCTGCAGCTAAACATCTTAGCTTAACTTCCATGGTCAGACTCCTCCTTTTGGAGGATGTGACCCTGGGGCTGACTTACTATTTTCTTGGTTTGTAGTTTGCGTTTTGAAATGGCTCTCACCTGGATCAGAGCTGGTCACCTTCTTAATGATTCTGCTGCAGGTTTATTCAGAGCTCATCTGTTGTAAGAGGTTTCAATTATCCAGCTGCATCTCGACTCTGGTCCTGTGCATGTTCTGTAACCAGGCATACTCCCATCTGCCGCGCCGAGGCACCATGCAGTGACGACAGCAGTGGTGAGGTATGAGCTCAAGCCTCAGCTGGGTAGAAGTTTTCTGGCAGGGTGGTTGAGCTCAGGATCCCACCTCAAGGCTGGAAAATGTCTCTTGGTGTTCCCTGTGTCAGGCACCTTCTTCTTGCACTGGAAACTTTTTGGTCTTGTAGAGGGCTGTAGAAACTCAGTTTCCTACGTTCCCCAAAAGGAGGATGTGTTCATTAAAACAGACTGTGCTCCCTGCTCAGTCTCCAGACAATTGTATTCCCCCCATGGGCTTTCCTGTTGTTTAAGCCAACAGAGTCCAGGCCTTCTCCCAGAGAGCTCAGTCTCCTTTCTGCTGTTTCTATAGCAACGTCTTATCCTAAAGGAGCCTGAAATCCCTTTGTAAACACAGCTTGAGGATATGCCCACAAACACATGCAGGAGGGAGGATGGCAGGTGCCCCAGAGCCCAGAGGGGCACCCAAGAGGAAGTCAAGAGTCATCTTGTGCCACTCTGGTTTTGCAGGGAGGTTGGAGAGATTTATTTTTGCCAGCCCAGCTGGTGTTTTAATAACTCTGCTGCTGTTCTGCGCTCACAGGAAAAGGGTCAGGAGGAGGCCCGTGGTGCCTGTAAGTGGCTGTGGCTCTGGGCTACCAGAGGACCTTCACGGCTCACAGCCCTTGGCCTCCTCCTGGCAGCCCTGCATGTAAGGAAGCCTTGATCCAGCATCCCTGGACAGCAAAGAAGAGATTCCCTTGAATTTAATAGGGATGGCTCACATGTGGCATGAGCAGGGCCCAGCCTGCTTTGCCTGAGAGATTGTGAATCCAAGCACAAGGTGCCATTGGAATGCAATCAGCGTTAATGGACTCAAATATGGTCCTATATTTGTGATGGACCATAAATCCTTGGTGCTCCCCCAGTTAAATCCAGCATGGATCACAATTTCTTTGAATACAACTTTGCTGGTGCTCCCCTGCTCCTCAGTGATGCTGAATCTGGCTGAGACTGCCTGACCTGTGTGTGCTGAATGCACTTGCTCATAGTTACTGTTTTTAATTTGTCTGTGATGGCACACAAAGGCACCGAGGTTGGCGGCAGTATGAACAGCAGATCAGACAGGTCTGCCCTCAGGGACACAGAGGTTCATCTTGCCTTTGGCAATACTGGGATCCTTGAGTTCCTCAGTGGCCCTATGGACTTCAACTGCTCAGGGACATTTTTCTACCCTTGTCTGTGGATTTTTGTCCTGAAATTTTCTAGAGGAAATCTCATGGCATAGAGAGCATGTCTCCTTATCCCTGCCTGGCATAGATAAAGGGGTGGCATAAATTCCACACGAGTGCTCTGAAGAAAAGCTTTCTGGTCCCCCATCACCACTAGGACCAGTAAGCAGTGGATGGACACCCACGATATGTTTCCAGAATGGGTTTCGTGAGGCAGTGCAGAGCAACGGATCTTCCCCAGCATGCCGGCATTCCAAGCCATCTGGAAGCTGAAATAAGTGTTTGATGATGAAAATGTCAGGAAAACACATCTACAGAGGTGTTAAATTCTGCTGTCCCCAGTCAGGCATGGTTGACCATACATGTGGGTAAGCTGATGGGATCCTTTCAGAGCCACCCAGCCACAATCTCTTCTCAACAGCTTTGCTCTTTGTCCTCAAACACTGACTGTGCTTGACTTTAATGTGCCAATGGTGCATCCTTCTGAGGATGTGCTTCCGCCTGTGCCCAGCTCTGTCACACCACCAGTTGTGTGAATGATTCTGAGGATGTGGAAGTCGTGGTCTAGCACTCAATCAATTCCATTAAAAGGAGCAGAGGAACACAGAATATCTGTGGTGTTAAAACACAAAACAATTGGCATGAAATTATGCTGATTATTCCTGTATTAATTGGAAAAAAGACAAGCTCTGGAGGTGGCTCAGATTGCTAATTCCCCTCCTGAGACAGGCACAGAAAGGTCTCTTGGAGCAAAATCCACCCCCTGGGAAGCCCTCCCTCAGCCTAAGAGAGGGAACATTAGTTACGCAAAGCCAGAGAACTTGTCCTGGGGTTAGTGTGACTGTTTAGACAGGGTGAGGTGGCAGTGTCTTATCACATGCTTTTTTCCCACTTCCCTTCCCAGGGATACGTCTGTGTGGAAACAAGAAGCTGTCGTGTTGACGCTTGGGCATCAGCCAGACACTGTCACCATCTGTTCAGCCCGGGAATGGGGTTGGGAGTCTTTGCAGATGAGGGCTGAGAGCTGATGGTTAGACATAAACCAAGACCTGTCACCTCTGCAGGTGAAAAGATTGTCCTCATGCTAGACTGAAGCGTCAGCGCTTGCCAGGCAGCCCTCGCTGCAGGGAGCCTTGTTTGTTCGTAAGATCTCTGCCAGCTGTGAGGTGCTGGGAGGGGAGCAAGGTGGAGAAGACACGGTTGTTGCTGGGAGACAGGGAAAATGACAACGGTAAAAGTCACTTCCCTGGTTTGTTGGATTTGTCGTGTTTTCTTTCCCCCTTGCAGAGACTTGTGACTCTCTGTACCTGTGAAGAACAGACTCTGAAAGCCAAAACACAGGAGAGAGAATGGTGTGAAAATCCTGACCTTAAAGGGAGTGTGATTGTTTCGGTGACTTCATTTATTTTGCTGCTTTACTCCGAGGGTGTGCTGCTGTGCAGCTTAAACCCTGGCCAGAAGTTCAGCTCAGTTTTAAGCCCTTGGTGTAGATTGATCTTTAGTTCCCACTCCTTCTTCTTTATAGTTGCCTACTGCCAGTCCAAACAGCCTGGTGCTGAGACCTGCTTCACCCCAGAGGTGATTTAGGCCCTTGGGGTTTCTCACCATGAGTAAGTTGGTCAACCCTTGATCAGTGTAATTTGTGCACAACACTCAGCAGTTTGGCGTGGGTCAGGGATTAAACTGCTGGGCAGGGTGAAATTGTTCCTTCCTGCCACCACTGAGGGGACAGGGGAACCTCAATCATGGCAGCAACAACTGAGATTTTACTAGAGAAAGGGCAGTTATGGGGGCCTTAATCTGCCTCACACAGACTGACATCAGGGCAACCTTGCTTTCAACAAGCAGCATATAAAGTAGCAAGAGCAATGCCCCTCTGCCTACTAAAACAGATTATTTGCCTCAGTAATGAAGGAAGAAGATGTAAGCAAGAACAAACTGCTCCAGACCTGCTGTTTAGCCTGTGCACATGTGTTGCTAAACAGAGTGAGAAGCCTGGTCACAGCTGTGTGGGAGTGGGCTCAAGTGACAGACCAAAACATGTGAACTCCAGGTAATGGATGGAGAGCTCTCCCTGCTCCTCAGGGAGCGTGAGGAGCGAGGACTCTTGGCTGAATTGTGCCCGTGGCTTGGACTGAATTCAGCTTTCCATGGGAAACCCTCCCTGTCGTTGCCAGCCTGGCTGCTTGCCTGGGTCAGTGCCTGGGTGATGGATGGTGGTTTGGATGTCACCCAGGCAACAAAACCTTGGTGCTGTGCTCCTGGACATACGGCATTGCCTGTGGTTGTGCGTGGACACTCATATTCCCTGCTCTTCCCTGTGGCTCTTGAAGGACATGGGCAGCTCTGACCTCCCTGGAGGAAAGTTAATGTGCTTCCCTGAGCAGCCTACGGAAAACCAGTCCTAGGGACAATTATTTGACGAGTATGGAGGGATGAAATGGAAAGCCTTTGAGAGCCAGCGCCCAAACAGGGTGACTGGGAAGCGTGGTGTTAGCAGCGGGGCTGAGTTGTGTGTGTTGGAGGAATGACCATGAAGAGGGATGGTCGATTGCTCAAACCAGCTCTGGGTCCCTTAAGAGGAGCCCTGTGCAGCTGCAGAGCTTGGGTTGGAGTGTCCAGATATCCCTGTTCATCCAGCCCAGCCTGGAGGGCCTGAAAACCCCTTGGGAGTCTCTCTGGGACACGGGATGTGTCAGTGCTTATATCAAACCAAGGCTTTGGGAACTGCCTGCTGGCAGTGCTGTGACACGACAAATGGGGACAAAGAACTCGGGCCCAGCCTCCCCTGGGTTCTGTAGCTTGGTGCTGGCTCCATCCTGGACCAGAGAACCAACAAGGGCTTAAAAAAGCCCACGCCCTGTCTTTCTGTTTCCTTGGGGTCTAAAAGGTGTGAGGTGGGGATTGTGTGCGAGGTGGGGATTGCGTGCTTTCCCAGGGTGCTGTCTCGAGTCTGATAAGACGCTGGACTGTCCCCACAGGCTGTCCAGCGGGCGGACAGCCTGTCCCTCTGCCTGTTTGGTGGCACGTGCACAGACTGAGGCTTCTGGCAGCCTCCACCTCTCGAGCCCTGTGGGTTGAAATAAGCTGACCAATTAAGGATTTATGAGGGTGGGCTGACCCACTGATGGGTACACGTGGTGTTCTGTTGCCTTTCTCCAGAAAACCAGGTTAATAACAGTAATAAAGCCTTCAGCTTTGTTGCTCTGGTGAGGTATCAGCATGCTGTCAGGCTCTGATGGTAAAACACTTCAATCCAAGTGAGCAGAAGGTGATGGGCCTGTGGAGAGACATATGTTCCTGCTCTATTATTTTTATTGCTCTTAATAGCAGTGTTTTTAAAAGCCCTCCATTTCCTGATCACGCCTTTAAGAGACAAAAGCCGGTCTCCATGGAGGGGGAAGGCAGGAGGAGAGACCTGGAGGAGGCAGGCACAGGCACAGCCTCTCAGGCAGTGGTTGTTTAGGCCCCGTGACAGTGGGCAGAGCAGGATGTGCTGTGGAGATCTCAGCGTTCCCAAGAAACCACTTGCTTTGTGCTTCACCCTGCCTGGCTGCTCTGAGCAGGGTGTGCTGCGGGAGCCCTGCCATGCTTGATACCCCATCTGTGTCCAAGCTGCCTGGAAGAGCACTCGGCTCTCAGCAGGGCAGTCAGGGCCCATCTGGACTGATTCACAGGCAGAAGGAGCACCTGGGCTGGTTTCTTCACTGTCCTCCCCAGAGCCATTGCTGACACCTCTCTCTTGAAGCACCAAGATCTTGGGAGCCAGCTTCAGCTCAGCTGGCATCGTAGATCGGGAGGGGGAGAGGGTGCATTTAACCCCTGCTAACCCCAGCTCCTAATCAAAGCAGGAATGCAGGGTGCAGCCCCCCCCAGCAATCTGATGGAGTAGGATGCCTCTAAAATTGTATCTTTTGCTGAGAGTTGACAAATTTCCCCCTCTCAGGGGTGACCAAATGATTTGGCTGAGCCAGGGGCTGGGGTCCCTCACTGTAGTGTCACTCCAACACTCACTGATACACAGAATGTGGCCCATGGGCTGTCACTTGGGTAGGGTGGAAATCTGCTCTGTGCTCAGAAATCCTCAGAAGCTGCAAAATCAGAGATACTTGGAGAGATCAGAAGGAATCTGTAATGCCAGTGCTGAGACTTTTGGCATGACACCGTCCACTTCTAAGAATTAGAAAAAATTGTCTCCCTGAGATGGCAGTGGGGAGTGCACCTGGCCCTGGGCTGGTGATGAATTGCAAATCACTGGTGTTTTGTAACAGGACAGCTTCTTGCTCTTCTCTCCACCCGCAGGAAGAGCTATCTCTCCTGCAGATCAGAACAAAATAGATTGAAGTAACAGTTCAGATGAAGGAACCTGTCCACCCAGGGAACCCTGCAAATTGGTCTGCCATCTCCCTGAGAGAACAGAGGGATACACATGTATTTGCTCTCCATTTCCAAAGAAAATGCGACGCAGTGAGGTTTGGAGGCAGCGAGATGGAGTTCAGAAGCGCCCTGCCTGTGTGGGTGGAAGCGCTGACAACCAGGAAACCTCCAGTCTAATAGAGAATGCTACCTGATGGATGCATTTAATGACAAGGAAATCTGAGGTTTCAGTGCCTGACAATCAAATGTGTCTGTGTGTGTGTGTGTGTGTATGGATGGAGGCTGCTGAGCAGAGTCCTGATCCAGCAGCTCCTGTGTGCAGGTGAAAGCAGGATCTGCCAGGGGGTTTAAAGCTAAGCCATGCCTAAGTGATGGTTTGAGCTGAACTGACTGTTGTAAGTGGGGGAAATGGTCCAGGCTTCCCCAATAAATTCAGGATACTTCCTTTCAGATTCATTAGTAGAGGGGTCCCTGCCCAGCCCAAGCCTGCCTTTATTTGCAGCACAGCCCCAGGGCAGTGCTGTGCCTGGGCCAAGCTGTCTTAGCCCAAAATGCAGCATGATCTACGTGACCTTTCCGACCTTCATGGCCCACAGCCAGGGCGTTTCACTCTTTTTTTTTTTCCTGCTGGCCAATGCAAAAATGACCGTCCTTTGCTCTGCAAAATGCTCAGAGCACCAGCAGGAGGAAAGAAACCAGTTTTGTCTGAATGGAGCAAGGAGGAAAGGGAGAAATGAAAGGACATGTCCCTGGCAGTCTGTGAGCTGGGTTGGTTTCAGTGATCAAAGGTGACATTAGAGCAGTGCTGGGAGAGGAGCTGCTTTAAATAAGTGGGTTTCATCTTAATTGCATCTTTCTAAAGCCAGTGTAGCTGTTGTGCAATGAAACCTTTCTGAGCCAGAGCCTGACTGGGATGATGGAAGAAAGAGAAGGGCAAGAGCACGGCTGTGTCCCAGGCTTTTGGTGAGCAGGGCTGGAGTAGGCTGAGATTTGCCAGAGCGCAGTGGTGTGTGTGTCTCTGGCACTCTGCTGTGCTGGGGTCTTGGTGTTGAGATCTCCTTGGGGACAGCTGTCAGGATGACAGACCTAGAAAGAAGAGCAGTAGCTTCTTCAGGAAGTCTCCAGAGACCGCAGGTAGCCCAGGGGGATTTGTGTCCCATGTCACAGCTGTGAAGGAGGCAGGATGAGATCAATGGTGACTCTTCTGCCTGCCCAGGGCCTGACTCATGGAGCTGCCACATCCATAGGAACATGGAAAGGAATTTGAACCAGCCTCTGCTGGCTCCAGCCCTGAGGGTCCCTGCTACCTCCGCCTGAGGGGTCAGGTCTCTCAGTGTCCAAAATTCCCTGTCTGAGAGTCAGAGGCACAGCTCTGTGGTGATCAATCCACAGCCTGAAAGAGGCTCCTATCTGCTGGGATGAGATTTGCTTGCCAGATCCCAGCTGTGTCCTGGAGAACCCTTCCCCATCTGTGAGCAAAACCTAGTGGGGACAACAACAGAGCTGAGGATCTTTGACATCCCCAGATGACGGAGTTGGCCATATACCATGGGGCTGGTTTTTTATCAGCTGAAGCCAAGCAACCCTAATGAGCAGCTGATTAGTATAATCACAGCTTCACCTGTTCATCAGGAATAGAGCATTTCCTAATCAGCCACAGGAGAGGCCCTGAGAGGGGTCCAAGGTCAAGGAATTTGAAAAATAACTCAGCAGGCAGGAAGGGGATGCTGGTCTTTGCAGGTGTTGGACACAGCTCCATTTCTGTTGTTGTTGTTGTCGTTGTTTAGGTAGCCTTTAGGTTTGGTAGCAGCCTGAGAGCATTTGGTCAGAGAGCACTTCTGCTCGTTGGTCCATGGCTCAGAATCATGACGGACATCAGTGACAAGTGGTGTCCCCCAGGGGTCGGTGTTATTTAATATCTTCATTAATGACATCGATGAAGGGGTTGAGTGCACCCTCAGCAAGTTTGCAGATGACACCAAGCTGAGTGGTGTGGGTGACACACCTGAAGGATGGGATGCCATCCACAGGGACCATGGGAATCTCATGAGGTTTAGCAAGACCAAGTGCAAGGTGCTGCATGTGGGTTGGGGCAACCCCTGGTATCAATCCAGGCTGGGGGATGGACAGATCGAGAGCAGCCCCGCTGAGAAGGGTTTGGGGGTGTTGATGGATGACAACCTCTGCTATGAGGAAAGGCTGAGAGAATTGGGGTTCTTCAGCCTGGAGAAGGCTTCAGGGTGACCTAATTGCGGCCTTTCAGTACCTGAAGGGAACCTACAAGGAAGATGGAGAGGGACTATTTACAAGGGCTGTAGTGACAGGACAAGGCGGAATGGCTTCAAACTGACAGAGCAGGTTTAGATCGGATATTGAGCAGTTCTTTACTGTGAGGGTGGTGAGGCACTGGAACAGGTTGCCCAGAGAAGTTGTGGATTCCCCATCCCTGGAAGTGTTCAAGGCTGAGCTGGATGGGGCTCAGAGCAACCTGGTCTAGCGGAAGGTGTCCCTGTCCATGGCATGGGAGTTTCAACTGTATGATTTTTAAGGTCCCTTCTAACCCCAACCATTCAATGATTCTATGAATTTTATTCAAGATGTGTCTGTAGTCAGAAATGGGAAATGCTTTGCCTGCTGCAGGAATGCAGCTGTCCCAGGGAGCAGCATGACATTTCACATCACTGAGAAGTGCTCAAGAATTGCCTCAGGGTCCAAGCCACAGCACAGGCTGTGCAGTCTCTCTGTGCCTCAGTTTCCCCACTGGATTTGATTGCTCCTAGAAGTTGCCCAGAAAGTGCCTCTTCAGTTGAAACCACCAGACCTCCCACCCCTTGTAGCTGCTGCCCTGGGGGGGAACCCTAAACTGTGAGGCCCCTACGCTGTGCTCTGGGCCTTTTGTGCCAAAGCTCAGCTGGGAGGGAAGGGCTGAGCCTTCTTCCCTAAGAGAAGCTTCCGATGCCTTCACCCTCACACAGAGGCATCTGCTGTGCCCTCTGCTTTTACCTGCCTTTGGCTTTCAAGCCCACTTCTCCTGTGCTCTCCCTCTCCTGAGCCCCACACTGTGCCTCCTGCCAGCCTGGCTGTGCCGCCGCGGGAGGACGGGGACGGTTGCATAAGCCACTCTCTGTCCTCCAGCCTGCTCCCGCATCGGCATTCATGCTGCACAGCCCCTATTATTGGGCTTGCAAATGACACTAATTTCCCTTCCCAAGCCCTCCCTATAATTTAGCAGCAATGTCCTGTACTCAGATATTATTAGCTGTGTCTTACGTGAACAGTTGCCCTCTTTCTGTTGGTTGGGGGAGATAATGAATTTGATAGGGACGGCAGACCCGCACCAAGAGCCTTTGTCTTTATTTTTTAATTGACCTGGCTGGCTGGGTTGGAACAGCATTACACAGGCTCTGCTTCAGCCAGCCTCATTCCTCCTCAGCTGTCACCGTCAGCTCAGAGGGGATCCCCAGACCTCTGCACTACAGGAGCAGGATGTCTCACAAAGCGGCCAGCGAAGGCAGTGGACAGAGGGCTTTCTAAGCCCCAGGTAGCTGTGATCTATTTCAAGTCCCTTCACTCCTTGAGAGGCTCAAAGCCACACAGCTCTTTTGTTACACCCCATTCCTTTAAGATTTCATTGTGCTGGGCTGGATGTACAAGGTGACCTTGAACCTTAGGCACACTGCACATACACCTGAGCATGTTTTGTCAAGAGCAGAGAGAAGAAGGAACTGTGAAAAGATGAGCTCCAGATACGCTGACCTGCCCCAAGCCAGGGCCATCCATGCTGCGAGTAGCTCAGCCCACGCTGTGCTGCCTTCCTGTCCTTTCCTGCCCATGCCTCCTCTCCAGGGAAAGCACCCTTTCCAGTCCAGGATGCTATAAAGGGAATTTCTGGTGGCTCCAGAGCCACGTAATAATTCACAGCTTGGCCTCCAGTTCCTCCTGCTCCATCACAGATCAGACATATGTGAACAGATAAATGCAGTCAGTGTCCCCACTTTCCAAATGACACTTTGTCCTTGCCGCAGCAAGAAATAAGATGGCCATGAGAGGTTTCTACTCCAGCAGAGTGGTCACTAGGATGCTTCTCTAGTTCCCATCAAGGAAAATAACCTCCAACCAGCAGGCAGCAGGAAGAAGGATTGTCTCCTGCAGTCACAGGGTGCCCAGGTGTGGGGTCTATATCCCAGGCTGCTGTAGTACTCTTTCTGCTTCTGAGCACACTTGGAGACCATATAACCACAGAACATCCTGAGCTGAAAGGGACGCACAAAAATCACCAAAGTCCAGCTGCTGGCCCTGCAACAGTTTTGCACTTCATGCCATTCCTGTATTTTGAGGCTCTCCGGCCTTAATTCACTGGCCATGGGCAAACTCTCCTGCTGGGTGTGGACAAAGGCAACACCCAACCCCTGGGGACCCAGGGAAGGAGCAGCCCAGGAGAGAGTGGGAAGCTGTGAGGTGCTGGACAGGATTTCTTGGTTAAGAATTGGAGAACACTGCTGGAAACACAGCTTTGTTTCCCTGGACACTGGAAAGAGCACATTTTCCTTCCTCCCACGTAGTCACCAGGAGTCTCGCACTGGCGATAGGTGAGGAATTGATGCTCCAGCTTTGTTAATTTTCTATGCATGCTTGTACTCAGTAGTGCCATGAGTTTGCGAAAAGGATTTGCATGTGGCTAAGTAAACATATTAGAGATTCAGTCTATAGAGGAAGACTTAGAAGATCATCGTCTCTTGACCCCTCTCCTCCTGATTACCAGCCCTCCCTCGAGCAGATGCTCAGCTCTGCAGCAGGGATCACTGGCTTTTTCTCCGCTCAGTTTCTGCAAGAATATAAAATTTCTGCTGATAATTAAAGATATAATCCAGGGCTGTGCTACAGGCCATCTCTGCTGGTGACCCAGGAACTTAATCTGAAGCTTAGCAAAGGTTTTGCTAATTTTAAACCTGGAAGGGCTGCTGGGCTGGGCTCAGTAACAGAGGGAGGGAGAAAGCCCAGACAGACTGAGTCGGATCAGCTTGTGCTGTCATTTTTTCTGGCTTTGATTCAGTTCTCCTGGTAAGACACCCAGCTGGGCCCTGCTCCTTCTCCATGTCACCTGAGGTTGCTCCACCAGCTGTTTTCAAAGCTTCAGTGCTGGCAGAGATCTCTTTGAAATATTCTGTGTTCACCCGAGAATATAAAAAAATAAAAGGAAGAGGAGGAAGAAAGCAGGGAGAAGTAAAGCTCCGTGGGCTTTTGGAAATGTGTGATGGATGTACTCCCTGCCAGCTGTGTGCTGGATCAGCTCTATAAATCCTGGGGGCTTTGAGACGATCCACCCACCTGTTATTGGAAGGATTCAGGTTGCGAAGAGAGAGCAGAGTGGGTGGAGAGGACAACACCAAGCACTGGTGTCACCAGAGCCCTTCCAGGACCTGCCAGTCCTTGAGGTTGCCCCTGGCACTGGGCTGACAGGAAGGGACTGAGACGGTTTGGTTACAGGGGGTCGGGCAAGGACCACGACTGCAGGGAGGAGGCACTGACCCAGGAGCCGCTGTTGGGAGCTCCCGTGCAGTATCGCAGCTGTTGATCTCTAGCGTCTGGCTGAAAGGATGTGGTGGTGATGACAGCTCCTCTTTCTTGGCCAAGATCCTTCTGGGGGGTGGATTAGCAGTGGTTTCGCTATCTCTTGGCATATAAAGAAACCTCCCAAACAAACAAGTGTGTTAATGGAGGAGGTGAGCTCATGCTGGTGTTTTATCACCACGCCCATCTAAGACACTCTGTAGTTGTGTGGTCTTTGTCGGAGATAATGAGGTGGTCCTTATCAGTGCTGAAATCAGCTGGGTCTATCCCTCGTGGAGTAGAAAAACTGGGCAAGCCCTGCTGCCTCCCTCCTGTCTCTCCTGCTGGCCAGCAAAAGCAATTTACACATGGACTGTGCCGTGTCCGGAGGAGCATCTCTGCTCCTGGTACCTCCCTCGTGCTGCCAGTGGCTGTCCCTCTCCCTTGGCAGCAGGGTTGTATTTTTCCCTGTTAACCTGTATTTTCCCACCAGCACTGTGATACTGATGCCCCGTATCTCCTGGGGGAAGAGGTGGAAATGCCTTCTCTAAAAGTTTTGGAGCTTGGTTTTAGTCAGGTGATCTCTCAGGATGTCTTCGCTTCTTGCTTTCTTCAGTGTACTGATACAAAGATCCTTCCCGTGTTCCCCAAATGACCAATGATCAACCATTAAAAACAACAATCTGAATACATGAAATTTTTCAGTGGTTATAAATAGGTTTTAACATAGCTTCAAGTATTTATCGGTCTGGCCTTTTGTGTCTGAAGTGGGGGGAAAAAAAAGATTAAAAAAAATAAAAGAACCAAGATTGCAAATACCACCTTTTCTCTTTCCTTCAGCTGGAGGAGAATAACTCCTCTTAAGGCCACGAGCCCCTTTCTCTGCCAAAAGACTCACAGCTGTACGTGAATCTTGCAGGTTGTCATCTGATCCTCTGGTCCTAACATCTAAGTAAATATATGGAGAGTGAACAGGAGAGGCCAGCAGCATCAGGCCACAGGGGTGATGTGTGTGGAAAGGAACTGTTGTGCTGATTCCCAAGCCCTGACATCCCATGAGCCTGCCGAGATTTCCTGCAGTCTGGCAGCAGATTGTGCCCAGGAATATTGCTAATGAAACAGCTTTTAGAAGTGTGGAAGGCTGGGAGTTCCTGCACGTTCCCTGGGGGTGTCTGGGCTTCTGGAGATTACAGAAGCTGTGGGGAGAAGGTCCTGAAATGTGAGGGTGGGATTTCTTCTGCAGCTTGGTCATGAGCTTGGAACTGGATCTCAGTCCCGCTCCATGGTCCTGGAGAGTTGCACAGGTTTGCAAAGCACTCTTGTGACCTCTCCTGTTGCTGCAAGGAGTTATTAGGAAAGGACAAAAGAGAGCAGGGAATGTCTCTGAGCCACTGTACAAATCCATGAACATAAATCTTGAAGATTGGGTTTCATCCCCACACCCAAAGTCCTCAACTGCAAAGGCATGGCAGGACGGGGAGAGGCAGTGAGGATGGCCACCAGTGTGGGAGGTGTCTGTGCAAACGACAAAGGGGACAGGACTGTTTGGTCTTGGAGCAGAAACATGCTTTAACCTGGGATATTTTCTCTTTCCTGATGCTCCTAATATGAAGTCAAATGTGCCTTGAAACAAGGAGAAGATGGAAAATGCATAGCACAGGGCTGATGATAGGAGTCTCTCTTGCTCTGTCTCCGGGGACTGATTTCCCCAACCTTGCCATGCATCGAGCTCCTCCAGAGAAGCAGAAGGTGTTCTCTGCAGCAGTTGCACAGGGAGCTCTTGATGCCACGTACACAGGCTCTGAGGGATCTCTGAGTTTGTTCCTCTTGGGAGGTGGTGTCTGCTCCCCGAGCCTGCAGCCGGAGTGTTCCAGGCAATGGAGGCCAATTACCTTACACGTCGAGCAATTTGGGAGTGATTTCACGCTCCCTGGGCGGACCAAAGCCGTGCCTGGAGAACTCGTGCTCTTGGAGCAGGGATGCTAAACATCAAACAGGACTTGAAGTTTCCAGCGTTTAATTTCCCATTTAGCCAAGGCAATTAAAAGCATCACCATGTAAAGTGGCGGATTTTCTCCTGCATTTTTATTTGCCTGTGTCCTTAAAGAGAGCGGCTCAGAAGCAATGACATCCATCCTACTGCAGCAGGAACAAGCCCAGCTGCTCGCCCCTGTCAAGGGCAGCTGAATGCCTGCTCCATGTTTACACAGCCCTGGAAGCCTGGACTCCAAGGGGATACCCTAATCCACCTGAAGAACCACCGTGCAGGCACATCTCTATACGTGATGGCTCTTCTGCCGCTGGCATAGCCAGCAAGGCAGCAGGGGAAAGAGGATGAAAATTAATCTTGAGAACAGGGCCACTGACTGGGGTGAGAAGGTGGAGCAAGACTCTTCTTGGACATCCCAAGTGAGAGAGCAATGAATGCAATCTGTGGCCAGTGAAATTCCAATTAGACATTAGGAGAGAAATTCACCCTCGGGATGGTGAGACACTGGCACAGGGGCCCAGGAAGGTGGTGAGTCTCAGTCCCTAGAGATATTCAAGCCTTGACCGGACAAAGCTGTCCCTGGCCAGTACCAGAGGGGTGCTGGCTGGCCACCTTTGAGCTTTGCTGGCTGGGTCACAGGTCTGAAGGCATCAACTTCTCTCTAAAAAAAGGGAACAGCGCTGATGACTGTAAAACTGGTGAGAGGCACCTGAATGGGATGGTGAAGGTGCTTCTGAAAGCACCATACATGAAATTTTTCAGCGGCTATAAATAGGTTTTAACACAGCTTCAAGTATTTATCAGTCTGGCCTTTTGTTTCTGAAGTGGGGAAAAAAAAAGACTAAAAAAAATTAAAAGAACCAAGATTGCAAATACCACCTTTTCTCTTTGCTTCAGCTGGAGGAGAATAACTCCTCTCAAGGCCACGAGCCGCTTTCTCTGCCAAAAGACTCACAGCTGTACGTGAATCTTGCAGGTTGTTGTCTGATCCTCTGGTCGTAACACCTAAGTAAATATATGGAGAGTAAGAATAAGCCAGCCCTGCAGCAGTGGGAAGTGTGCTCCCAGTGCAGGTCATCTCCGCAGCTGGCCATTCCTTGGTCACTGGCTGTTCCACTGGGCACATCCAGGTATTTCCTCTCTGTGCTGGCTCTTGGAGGACTTTGAAGTGCATTTCCTTCCATTCAATTATCTCTGGGAGCTCTGAAATGTGATGGCAGAGGTGGCTATATCAGTTCATTTGTTCCCCAGTGGCCAACAGGTTTTTAACCAAGTAATTAAGGGTTGTTTTCACTTGTACCTGAGAATCACCAGTGAGGCAGAGATAAGGTAATGGCATCGCAGCAGGTCCTCCACTGTTATTTCTGGCTATGAATTAATCACAGCCACTGAGGCCCTGGGAGTAAGTGCATTGATCATTTGCTACAACAATAAGAATTTCAACCAGTTATGCTCTTTTCCTCTCTAGAAATACTTTGGAAACTGCTGACTTAATGAACACGAGTCCAGGCTCTTCCCAGAACGCTAATAGCATCCATTTGAAAAAAAACCATCCAGCCCTTTATTTTGTGGCTGCTGAAAAGCCTGTTGCTGCTAACTGCCTGTGTCTGGGGTCTGCTGAGGGAGACTGCACTCTCCAATTCACAGGAGGATCCAAGCTGTTCCTTCTGAGAGACTGGGAAAGATTAAAAGCAGCTGAAAGCAAACCATGCTGGCTTGATGAATGGCATTTGGATGCTGTCATGTTGTGGCTGCTGGCATTGTCTTCCTTGGGAGCCGTAGCATGAGTCTCATAAAAACCAGTGCTCGGGGTAAAGCCTTGAGGAGCCACAGGGTGAGCTGAGGATCACACCTTGCCTTTCTACTTGGGTTTTTAGAGCTTCACAGTGATGGGAAGAAATCCCAAATTGAGAAATGTGGGCAGATGGCCCCAAAAGGCTTCGAGGAAAAAAAAAACAAAGGAGCAAAGTGGATTATTATGTTTTGAAGCCATGCATGTGCTTTTTGAACCTTTGAAATTTACTGCCTGGGGTGAGGAAAGGGGGTGAACTCAAGACTGGTCATTTCTTTACCCAGAGCAGGACAAGCCTATACCTTGGGGGCTTTAATACAACATATTGTTTATTTAATCATTCTGCCACTGTCCACAGGGATGGTCTCCATGGCATGAGTGCCGTGGGGCTGGGATGCCATGAATGTATTTGAAGCCAGGATTTGTCACTCCTGCTTTCTGGAAAAGCAGCACTGGTGGTGCTGAGCAAACAACCTGATGTGCATCCCAACAAGAATGACTCCAGCATGTGCTCAGGACCCCATGCCATCCCTGCCACACTCTTGGGATGGGTGGCACAGCTGTGAGTGACAACAGGGACAGTCTGGCTGGACCAGAATCGCCTCCAGATGGCTGCTCTCACATGTTTGTATCCTCACATGGCTTCCAAGCAATAAGAGCGATTAAACACAACTTGAGAAGTCATATTTGACAGTGTGTTTCCCTCATCCCTAAGTAGGTACTTGAGCAAAAAAGCTCATGCTGTTAAGGGATGTTTTGGGCAAGTTTTTTCCCTCATGGGAAGGGTGATCTACTGACAAAAAGGAACAGATTCAGAAAATCAAAGCTAAGTTCTGTGCAGACTCTCTAGCCCTTACTGGAACAATCAAATTCCAGATTTTAAGGCTCTGGCCGTTATTATGGACTTGGTAAAGCAGGGCTAACAATCTGTGGTTTGTGTATTTACACTGCAAACACTTCCACATCAAGATTTCCTCCTAGCTTGTCCAGTTGGGAATTGTCAGTCTAATTTTCAGACGGAAACTGGGCACATGCTGTTTTGTAGCAAACAGTGAAGAGAATTCCCGTATGTCCCTAATGACTCGAATAGGCAGGATTATTCACTCAGGTTTCCCACCCAAACAAACAGAGGAAACAGCTGTCACAACTAAAATACCTTTCAAGAGTTGAAAAAAACTTTCCAAGTATGGGCTGGATTGGAAAGCTGAACATTGGCTTTTGTTCCACTCCCAGACTACTTAACTCTCAGCATGGGTCAAGTGAGATATTTCTTTTAGAGACTCTGATATATTTTCTTTTCTTTTTCTGATAGTTATATTTTATTTGAACTTTTATTTTATAAATTAAATTAATGAAATTGAAAACATTAATAACTTTTAAAAAGCTGATGTCTGAGACTGGATTTTTTTTTTTTATTTCTATAGCCATATAAAGAAAGAGTGTGGAATGAATCAGAGTGCTTTTTAAATTTGGTTTTCAGGGTTTTTTGGTTGGTTTTTTGGGGTTTTTTTTGCTTGTTTGGTTGGTTGATTGGTTGGTTTTTTTGGTTGGGTTTTTTTGTTTGCTTGTTTCAGATAAAATAGCTGCCTTCAGCATGGTTTGGCAAACATTTGGCAGGGTGACCCCTCTTTGGCCTATTTTTCCCACCTGTAGATGGACCCTCACTACAACAGCTCATGGAGTTAAGGAGAAAGAAGCTGGGTCCAGTCACAGTAGAATTCACTCACTATCTGGTAAACACCCAGCTGACAGGAAATTATTTCCTACACTTCACCAGAACTTTAACTGTATGCTGAATAATCTGCCTTATTTGCCAGACAGCACCAGGAAATTCCTTCATATTCAAGTGGCAAATATTTAAATACTGATTTCACCAGCAAACAGCCCCTGGGCCACAGAGGTCTTGCTTGGTTTCTTTGTTAACAGTTTTCTTTTATTGAATACAACTGTACAGAGAAAAAAAGGAGAAAACACAGCAATACTAAAGAGAGAGCTGCCCAGACATCCCAGGAGAATCCAGACTTAGAAACCTTCTCTTATCACCAAACAGGAGGGATTCAGATGAGAAACACAGAAATTAGTGCTTACAAGTTCTTTTTGCTTGAGCTTAGTGTCTGTTCTCCAGAGATGCACAAAGATGTTTGAGTAAGAAATAGGTCAAATTAAAATTAAAAAATAAGAATTTTCCTGGCCAATCCAAGATAAGGCAAATCCAAAATAATAGCATTTTCTCACATCCTATTTGTAAATACAAAATGGTGGGAGAGAAGCCTCAAGAATCTTGAATAGCACAACGAAATGGCAATTCGTAAATGTATCATGCTCCTCACACCAAAAAAATAAAGGGTACCAGTGAGGATCAGAGGATTTGAAACAAGCAAAAAAAATACACTTTTCCCCACACTGAATTATTAAGTGATGAATGTTATTACTCCAGGCAAAAATATAATAGATCCAAAAACAGCCAGAAATTTTCATGGGAGAAGCACAAGGGCCTGTCAATAGCTGTGTGTCAACGTCCACTTCAGGAGTCCATCACTCACAAACTGCTTGAAAGCAGGAAGAAATTCCAAGGAAAAATCACTCCAGACTTGAGGCTTTTTATTTTAAACAATCCCCTGCTAGAGTTCCCTACCAGTGCCAGATACAGGTGCAGGATCAGATGGACTTCTGGTAATCTTTTTTGGTTTATGCTTTTCATTGGCAGTGCCTTAATTCCTACCCATGACAGCTTTTCCTTCCACTGGACTGGAATTTCTCAAGAGCATGTGGCCGGTCCAATGCCAGGAGGAACAGGCTCAGCCCACCAAGCCTTTGGAAGGCCAGGCCCCCAGGATTCAGTTTTGACTTAGAAACCATGAACACTGAGCTGAATTCTTCCTGGTGACCAAACCTGTGCTCAAACATTTTTCTGCCAAGACCAAGGAACTTGGATTTTCTTGAAATTAGGAGACAAAGAAGTGCCAGAGCACTTTATACATGTACCCACGTACCACAGGCTTCTAAGTGCCACCTTGGAACCAACCCGGCTCCTCTCTGGCTTGAGCACATTATCCAGCTCCCACTTGAAGGCACCCAGAGATACTGAGGCCATTCTCCTTGAGTTTGCTCTTCCCCTTTATCTCCCCTCTGCTAAAGATATGCTCCCCGTGTCTTATTTGCATTTGTCTGCCTTCATCTCTCAGCCACTGGCTCTTGTTCCGGCTTTCTCTGCTAGATTAAAAAGCTCTTTAGAAACTGGTGTTTTCTTCTGCTGACGGCACTTAGGCACTGTAATCAAATCACCTCTTGACCTCCTTTCTGATAAGCTAAATAGACTCTTTCAAGGTCTTGTTGAAATTTCTTCTGTTGCTCTCAGATTATTTGCAAGCTCTCTCCTGCAGCACTCAGCCTGTACACAGCGCTCCCGGCCTCCTCCTAGGATGGGGAGGTGGAATATGGTTTTTTTAAAGAAATGTGAAGAGTTGTGGCATAGCTGAGGCTTTGGCTTAGGGTCTGACTTTTCTACAGGGGCATCTACCTGCCCACAGCCTACCTGATAACCATGGCATGCTCCTCCTTTATCTACATGTGCCCAAACTCACCCTTCATAAAATGAATTCTCCTGTTTAGGGTACAAATGGTCTCAGCACGTGTCAGCCCCGATCACCAGGCAGGAATCCTTCTCTTCACCTGGAGCACTCAACACCCACTGAACAGACCTGCCAAAGTGTTTCTTGTGGAGTCGGGACAGAGCTGTGCCCCATCACATCTGGTGCTGCTCTCTCCAGCTGTCCCCTTCCCAGAGCACATCTTCTTCCTCTCTTCTCCTCCACCCTTCACTGCTTCACCCCCTTCATGGGCCTGCAGCCCTTCTCCTCAGGGCTCAACAGCAGCATCCTCACCCTGCACAAGTCCCTTGCAGAGGTGTCTCCCTCCCTCAGTGCCCTTCCTTTGCCGCAGGATGACCAAGCATCTTCCCTGCAGTATTATAGGAACTGCAGGATATGGAAGATCCTGCTTTTTGCAGCCAGATGTTGTCAGCCTTTAGTTTCTAGCACTGTTTTTATTAGAGATCCACCAGTGCTCCCACAGCCTCTGCATTTTTTCATCGATGAAGCAACGAGCCCTGGATTTGAAGCCCTTCCTAAGTGTGTCAGACTTGGAATGACTCCACCAGCTTTTCCCATCGCTCAGAGGCATTCAAAAGATATTTAATTAAACCCACATCAGATTGCTGTTAGCAAGCTTTCTCCAATTAGCAAGGTGGAGAGGACTACATGTCATGGGGGGAAATGAGCAGACATGAAACGGTTTTGTTGCCTATGCCTTCCTCAGTGTCAGATTAATTGGCACTTTTCTTCCAATTTGAGGCAGAGCTCTGGGTGCACACGGGTCACAGCATCGCAGAGCAATCCCATCTCATTTTGTAGTTTCCTCTCTCTCTCAGTATGATTGAAAATTTCCTTAGACACTTGAAGCGTGTTGCGCTCTGCCTGCCAGAGGGGAAAAAAAAGAAGGAAAATTGGTGGCGTTTAGACTGGTCCTATGTAGGGTTCTTTCAGGATCTCCACTCTCCTCTTCCCTACCCATTTTATGTGCAAGTGTGCTGGCTTTTTGTGCTGTTTTGACACCTGCCCCTAAACACAACTGGTTGAAATCAACCTCAAATGAGCTTGCAGTGGCTCAGGCCCTCTCTGTATGGAACAAATTGAATTAGTCAGATGGTGATCTGCCCTGAGAATCTGCCTCCGTGTTTGTCACTTTGAACTCGCAGGGATCAGCTGCAAGGAGAGCTGCCTTTTCAAAAGCAGTAACAAGAGACTTGCCTGGCAGAGGTGCTCTCTCTGTGACCCCCAAGGACCTGCTGGCACTCAGGATGTGTGTGTGACACTCACTTAAGTCCTTCACATGCACTGTCACAGCCTGGTGCCGTGTCCCAGCTGGGGCTGAGTTTGCACCCTCGGAACTCCTTACAGGGGTGTCCTAAGGGTGTTGACAATCAGCTCCATTTTTCCTCCCACAGTCACAATTCCAACAACACAACACATTCTCTTCTATCAAATCAGGGCACCAGGCTTGGTTTATTATTTGGAAATTGCAAACCAGACCTACCTCGATGCGCGAGCCCATGATGGGGACACGCTGCTATGACAACAACATGAGGCTGAATCATCCAGACAGACAAGACACACATAATTGTGTGATCACCTGTTCCCGCCTGCTCAAAGGAAATTTTATTAGTGCTGCTGAAGGTACATTAGTGAACAAAGCATAAAACATCCACACAGCAGTTGGGGCTCAGCCAAATCAATGCAAGCACGGCCTGAGCCTGGTGCCTCACTGTTTTGCCACTCAGCATTTCACAGCATTCAGAACAGGATTTACAGAGACCTGTGTCTACACGTGAGAGATCAAGAAAAACTCAGCTTCTACTAATATGAAACATTTGTACCTTTTGGGTCTTGTTGAGAACATTGGAGTTTTGACTGTGGGATACTTGTGGTCAGTGGAGGGGCAGTCTGGACCCAGGACGATGGTTAGAGAATGGACATGACTGATGGAAAACATGACTTTTTTTAACATTAAAAATCGCAAACCAACAATAATTAAGAATGGTAGGTGGGAGAGGAAAGATGGTCTGTTGTACTGCAGACAAACAGGAATATGCAGGGACATAATTCACTCAGCCATACAAATAAACCTGAATGTGTTTGTGCTGTGCAGCTGCATCAACCACAGCATCCATTTCCAGCTGCTGAGAGCACAGCTCCACTTGTTTCCTTGCTCCCTTGTTCCTCCTAATGTGAGGGTGCCAAAATTGCCACTCCAGTCATGGGACTGCTTTGTATGTCCTTTGTTAGCCATATAACCCCTGGGCAGCACAAAAGTGGTTTAATGTCAGTTCCAGAATATCCCTAAATGGGGGTGTCTGGTGCTCCTTTTTAATGCTCTGTCTTTTCCAGATCTGTTGGTGGTTTTTCTTCTTGAAGTCTTTCACACCTTAATCTCATTCACCCAGAAGACTCCAGCAGGTACAGAGGGCTGCTCAAGTGGAAAAAAAAAGCCCATTGTGTTTATTAATCACACTCTTTTTGAAAAGGTGGTCAAAACATTCATAAGGAACTTTTTTTTCCCAGGCTTTTTGTCAAGATTTCAACACACAGTGACAAAAAAAGCAATTTCAATAGGGTATTTACAGCATTTGAAGATTTTGTACCAGGAGAATCGATGGCATTTTTACATGACTCGGAGAATTTTCTGCCAGTGCTCCGTTCTGATAGTGACCAAATAAATATCAGTCAAATTTCCCCAGAAGCTGACAGGGGGTGGCAGCAGCAATAAGACCCGGGACGTGGATATTTCCTCTGTAGATAATGCACATGCATGAGCGTCTCACTGAGAACATTTCCATCTGCTCCATGGTGAGCGGAAGATGTGGGTATTCCACAAGAGCCATGCTGAGACCACTCAGTCAACCACTAATAAAACCAGCCCCGGAGTAATCTGAAAAGGAGATGCTCAGATGCACAGACACGAAACATTGCTGGATGAGCCTGTGCTACAAAGCAGGGCCACTCCAGTGACAGAGCACATCGTGAAGAGCAGCATCTCTCCCACCTGCCCCTGTATGTGGCACCAAGGCTTAGCCGCGTGCAAGGAGGGACTGTTTGAAAGCCAGCTTCAAAAGGCATTGAGGAAGGAAAAAAGTCCCAGGAAGGAGAATAGTGAAGCATGACGACAGATCTGCAGACAAAAGCAAGGCTTTTCTGTGTTGAACAGAGTGTGAAATGCATTGAAAACTGTCCGGAGGGCCATTCCAGAGGGCGATGATCATCAGCACAAGGTCTAGCTGGAGTCCAGCAGGTAACAGTGTGTCCCAGGGGTCAGTATGGGACCCAGTCCTGTTCAATGTCTTTATTAATGGTCTGGATGATGGGGCAAGAGTGTACCCTCAGCAAGTTTGCTGATGATACAAAACTGGGAGGAGTGGCTGATACACCCGAGAGTTGTGCTGCCATCCAGAGGGACCTTGACATGCTGGAGAAATGGGCTGACAGGAACCTCGTGAAGTTCAGCAAGAGTGAAAAGTTCTGCACCTGAGGAATTGCCCCAGGCACCACCAGTACACTGTGGTGACCAAGTACTGGTACAGCTGCCCAGAGAGGCTGCAGAGTCTCCATCCTTGGAGATATTCAAAAGCTGACTGGACATGGTCCTGGGCAAACAGCTCGAGGTGGCCCTGCTCGTGCCATGCAGACCAGCTGACCTTCAGTCCCTGTCAGCCTCAACCACTCTGCAGCTCTGTGATTCTGAGGAGGTTTTAAAGGGGACGTTGAACAAATATATGTTCAGACTCTTTCAGGAGGGTGGACTAACCTTGTGAAGGCTCTGCCAGTCCTGCCTGGATTCTGGCTGGGGTTGGGAGGAGTATCTTCACACCAGGCCTGCACCAGCTGGCAGTGTCTCAGACTGCCACCGGACCAGATCTAGCAGCTGCGTTTGCTCAGTGACACTGTGCTGTTAACAGGAATCTTCATGAACAGATGGTGCTAGAAGATTTTTGCTTAAGAATGGGGGAAATCTTGATTGCTTTGTTAATATTTAAACTGAAAGCTGTGTGGAAAAAAAAAAAACCACATTCCACACTCTTTCTGATTTTGGGTTTTCTTCTGCAACTCCATCTCCAGTCAGAAGATTGTAATGTTGCTGCACAGCTACAGAAGAAGAGGGGCACCTGTGGGCATGGCTGTCACCTCTTTGATGCTACAGGTTTGAGTTAGAGAGACAAATTCTAAAGCAGGATTCTCAAAAAAAAGACATCAAGAAGCAATCCTATGACCTTGCACTGCTTAGAAATCTGGGGATGCCTTTTGATGGCAGCCTCTTGCCACAGCTGAGGCAACCTTGTGCATTAGCCTTTAAGCTCAGTTTTCTTCTACAGCTTGGCAGAAGGATTTCATGATTTGGAAAGGTCTGGCTAAGCTGAAGAGAATGGATGTGCCTCAGATCTCTGCCTTGAACCCTTCTCCTGTCAAACAAAATGCAGGAGATGGACACAGCGTGAAGTGTGGGGGTGACTGTCATTCTGCTATGTCACATCATCAGTCATCTCCTCTCCCCACCCGCCCGACTTGGGAAAGATGGGATTCTTTCTACCTGTCTCAGTGAACAGAGCCAGGGGAACACACACACATTCAGCAGAGAACAGAAATAACCTAACCTGGCAGAAAGCAGGCAGGCTGTCACACCTCCACGGGGAAAACTGATACAGCCTCTTGCTTCTGTTTCAAAATCAATTTCAAGCTGGTTCCACGAAAGAAATTGTATAAAGGGCATTAGATCTGGCAAGAGAGGCTGCTGTTCCCAGGGTGATGTATGGGAGATGAGAAGAATTACCTGCATGCCTAGAGCTGATACACAGCCTTTTAGGTTCAGCAGACTCTGGCTGTCCTTCTCCATCAGCAGGAAGATCAAAACAAAGTCTGCAGAGCCTCTTATGGGGCTGGGCTTGTCTCTGCTCCAGCTATCTTGGAGAACAGAACAAGGAGCACCCGTGGCAGCTGCTCAGCAAGGACCATCTGTAACGCTGTACCAAAGATGATCTGCTGCACAGTGATGCAGGGGAACCTCTTGTGCATCAGCAACGCAGTGCCACGGCTGCTCTGCCACTCTTCCCTCTACCTGCCATGCCCCCTCTCCCAAACTCACCATCCCCTTCCCTTCTGCACCTAATGAGAGAAGCAAAGCAGAAAACACAAGACTAATTCCTACACACACCCTCTTGCAGGTGCCACCTCATTTCCTGTGAAGACTCACCGGGAGTTGGCATGTGTCTTGGGGTGACTTTATGATGTGTATCCCCTATCGTTACTCTGTGCCCACAAATCTTTTCTGTGCCTTTAAACTGAGCCTGAGAGGGGAGAGAGAGAAAAAAAACTGAACGAACTTTTCAAAGCAGTCGTTTCAAGGACACCAACACACACTCCTCTGCTTGGGCAGCAGCAAGAGCAGGGGAGGAAAACCCCCTTGGTGCTTTTCAGCCAGCTTTTCGGCTCTTTTTTTTTTCTGGTGGGAGACGGAGAGTTGAGCTTTGTTTTCCTGGGACTTTGGTTTTTCTTCTTCTCTTCTGGACTGTTACAACAACCTCTGAACACATCGGGAGAATTTCTCCCAGAGGCCCGGGGGGGTGGGCCCTCGCCGACCCAGCTCTGAGGAGGAGAGAGACCACACCTACAGAAGGACTCTGAAATCTTCCCAGGTTTTCTCTCCACAGCGAGAGATTTTATTATTTAGCATTATTATGCCTTTCCTGTGTGTTTGTTAAATAAATAGTTTTTATCTCTTTCACTTTCCTTCGAGGAAAATGTCCTTTTTCCCAAACCTGGTGGGGGAGGGTTGGTTGTAACCTGCCTTCTATCAGAGGCTATTTTCCTCCAAATTTGTCCAAACCAGCACAGCATGGACAGTGGGACCATCATGAGCTTGTGGGGAAAGAGATGCTGAGGTCCTGGCACCATCCACTCAGCCAGTGCTCAGTGGGCCACCCCACAGAAGGGGGACACCTGCTCAGGAGTTGTGTGATCCTCACACAGTTGGATGTGCAGCACGTAGAACATGATAAAACATCTGAACACCTTTGGCCCCTGGATTTCATTTCTGTGGAAGAAGGAGACACAGGCAAGCAATGGTTGCTGCGTTCCCCTCCTGCATGGCAAGGGCCTTGCACTGGATTCTTCCCTCTGCTTTTGTTTGGAGGTCAAATGCAATAGGAAATGCCAGAAGGTAGAAGTTGTCTCCAGCTGGTGGCCCTGGTTTTTTTCAGGCTGACAAAAGCTTGGAGATCTACAGCCCATTTAGGAGAGATGAGGCCAATGGTGTCTCGTGTTACTTGGTGAAATTAATGAAGTCTAATCTTTTTTTTTCCTCTTGAAAATTGAAATGCCTTGGGAAAACTGTATCCTCTGTCTCGTGGCTACAGGCAGCTCTTCTGAATAAGCTATTGTCAGGCCTCGGAGATGTGAGTCACAGCATCTTTAATCTCTGGGCGGGAGCGTTCTCCATGGCTTTCATGCTTTGGAATAAATCTTCAGAGATGTTCCCAAATTAAGCACGATTCCTTTCTAATCTCCTTGAACTTCTTCCTCTCCCCATTTTATCAGTGAGGCTCAAACACATTTCGCATGGCCTACTTCGAAGCAAACTGATTAATGCGATCGCTTCAGGTTTTAGGAGGGATCAGTGCTGACAGCACGGGAAAGGGCTCCTACTGTTGCCGGCAGCCCCAGCTCCACAGCGGCTTGGGTGGCTTAGAGGGATCTGCCTGTGAGCAGAGCTGACAGCAGAGGGTGGAATCACAGGCTCACACGGGCACCTTCCCAAGTCCAGCAGGACTCAGTGTCCAGGCGATTCCCTGAGCCCGCGAGGATCAGAAGCAGCATCACGCTGTATAATGTGGCTGGTGCCTCCTGGGCTTGGGGGAGAAGGAGGGAGGAGCTGCTGGCCTGCAGCAGGGATGTGCTGTGCTGCCCAGTGGCACCGCTCCCCTTTGGCAGCAGCCGGGTACCACAACTTCCGCCTGCTCGTTCAGCCAGGGGCAGCTGAGCAGAGCATCGCAGCTCGTGCTGCTCTGCTGCAGCTGGCACACATCTGGTGTAGAACAGAGGGTTTGGGTCTGCATCACTGCCACGTGGGATGCAGGCCTAGCTGTGGCGTGTGAAAAGCTTGAGACGGGAAGCAGCTGTCTGAATGTCAGTCGGGTAGAAAAGGATGTTGGAAGGGGGCGGTGAAATGCTGTGGGAAAAACACTAACTCTGGATCCATATGTGTGTATTGATGTTGCTCACAGAGAGAAAACTGCTCCTCTCGGCTTTCATGAATCAATTTTTCTGATAAAAGATGCAATCTCTGCCAACCTGCCTGTGTTCAGCTCACTCAGGTCATCTTCTGTTGTCTGACAGAGGGGCTGCTCACCTGTGGTGTCCTTGGACAGCCCCCAAGAGCTCACAGCCTACACAGACAAAAGCTGTGCAGTGATCAGCTGTGTTTTACAGACAAGGAGCAAGAGGTGGAAGAACTCTGAAGGAAGGAATCTCCCTCTGCAACTGCAGTTTTGAAGCAACAGGATCCTGAATCCAGGGCTACATTTGCCTGGGGCTGGGAGACTCAGAAGTTGCCCTTTGATTTGCCACCAGGCTTCAGAGAGGGACAGGCTGCAGTTTCTGAAGGTGAATGAAATAATAACTAAAACGCTGAAGTAAAAAACCAGTACATTTTGTTGGGTAACACCAAAATGGGACACTGCCCATGGAAAGCTGAACCTCATGGAGCTCCGCAGAGCTCATGGAGCAGAGTAAATATTGATGGTGGAGGGGATAGGAGAAGCAACTATTAAGCAACAACTAAATTAAGAAAAAAGTCTTGACAGATATGGGCCTCCTGAAGCTGCTTGTTTCCTGCAGTGTCTCTGCCTTGAGCAGAGCAGGGTGATGAGGAGCCCTAGAGCTCCTGCCCTTGCAGTCTGGCCCATATGTCTACAGTCTTGTGCATTTTCTTTCCTTGATTGACAAGAGTGAAGGACCCTCGTGCTTTAGTGAGTGTATAATGGCTGCCTTGATGTAATTTATTGAAGCTTTGGAATAGCTGTGCTTTCTAATTACTTCTTCCCACCTGCCTGAAGAGCACCTTTTGCTTTCAGATTAACTTCTTGCTGTCTCTTTTAACTTGTGCCTCTGTACTCCAAGCACCCTGGGTTTTGTGAGATCAAGGCAGGCTTGGTTAAGGTAAAAGGCAAGTAGTGATCAAGGTGGTTTTTATTTCCTTTCCTGCACACAGACGTGCCAGGTTTGCTGATTAGACCGTGTGTGGCACAATCAGAGCCCTTGTGCCTTCAAAGAGACCCTCCAAGAAGAACAAGTTAGTAAGTGGCCTTTGAAGGGGAAAAGCCTTCTTCCTAATCTTCAGAGGGGCATCAGCAGTGTCCAGCACGAGCATCCATATGGACTGCACGTATATCCTGGACGTGTGCAGCGGCTCCTTTGCTCTGGCAAGCAGAGGGATTTGGGGGCTGTGTGATAGGTGCCTCCTATGTGAGCGACGTTTTGCAGCTCAAGCTGCAAGGGTTGATTTTCCGCAGACAGTTAAATGTCCTGGATGGAAATGCCAAAGTCCAGATCCAGATGGGAATTCTCCACTATATAGTGGGATAGTGGTTTGACTGAGTTTAAATTGGCAACAATCACATTGTTCTTACCGAATATGGATTCAGCGGAGCTTTTAAAATGCCAATTCACTGTAGTTTAGTTGTGCCGTGGAGGAAAATCCTAAGGTTTTCCTGAATACAGATAGGACACTTAAGCATGAAAGATAATCTGGAATTTGCAGCATCCTTATTGTCCGCAGCAATGGGGCAGGAGTTGTCCTTGGGCTTTGTGCAGCACTGAGCACACCAGGCAAGCTGAAAAAACAACATCCTCTCTTCCAAGGTTTGTATCCTGCCCATCTATGTCAAGCAGAGTATTAAGCTGCTGGTGCTCTCCTCAGAGATGGTGGTTTCTTACAGAAAACTAGAAATTAAGTCAGGAGGGAGGTCTAGGGGTCACTTCCACCCAAAGCATAAACCCAGCTGAAGGGTGTACTGCCTGCTCTTAAAAACTGGCCATCCCTGTCCAGACAAAGTTTTCCTTAATTTCTGACCCATACGTATCTTCTTGAGCTGCAATTGAAGCCTACCACTTCCTTTCCCACTTGTTGTCATCACTGAGAAGATGCCCTACTTTGCAAGAACTTACACATTTGCAGATTGCTCCCATATTTCCATTTCCCAAGACTAAAACAATCACTGCCTTTTCAGTCTCCCTCCGCCTTTCCTATTTTCAAGGGCTCTGATAATGCTGGTCACTCTCCTCACCTCCTAACACACTGAGACTGGGCACCCAACACTGGGCACGGAATGGCAGCATTGAGGGAAAGATGCTGCGTGGCATCTGATGGCTTATGCCTGATGATACAGTCCAGGATGCAGCAGAGCTCCTTAACAGCTGCACGTGTGGTGGCTCCAGCAGCTGGGGACTTAAAGGAGCCCTGAGCACAACCTCCATCCATGCTAGAAATTATTGCTGCTTGCACACGAGCACTGCTCAGAGCAAACTGCAAAACCCTGCTGGTAAAGCAGGACAAGTTACTTGGGAGACACGTGGGCTGATCCAAGCCCAGCCCGTTTCCCATGGAGTTACTCCTGGAGGCTGAGTTCTGCTTGGAGTCCATGGTGTCCTGTAAATGAGATGTTTCATGCTCCAGTGTTGCTGTCGAGAGGCATTTTGCACCAGCAGACTTTCTCCCTCCTCTCCCCAGCTGCCTGTTTACTCCAGACCTGTCAGAACTGCATGTCTGGTTCCCCTGTGAAAAATTTGGTGCAAGCAGCCAAAGGATTTAGAAGTTATTAGGGGGAAAAAAAAAAAAAAAAAGGAACAGCAGCATAATTCTGCTTCCTTCAAAAATAAAGCTTAAAAAAGATGAAAGGTATTTGCCTTCACTCTCTGTAGGCTCTAACTCGGCAGCCAGCTGGAGAGAATTTGGGAAAGCAATTCCAGGAGCCTGGAGCTCTTGCTGTCAGTAAAACCTGCTGCTGGGACAGCAGAGCCGTCTCACTGCAATCCGCTTTCCTCTGCTTCCTGGCAGTTTCAGCTTTTTTACAGTGGTTTTTTTTTGAGCTGAAAGTCCCCCAGTAGCTTGATCCACTTCCTGTGCAAGATGGCGTTTGCCCACAAATGGGAAGTCAATTCCTTGCCTGGCAGTCCAGGCTATGGCATTGAGGGTCTTCCTTTTTGTTTGTTTTTTTTTTTCTGCAGAGAATCATAAACATTCTCGTACAGGAGGAGAAAACAAGGATGACAAACAAGGTGTCACAGATTTAGAGTACATCTTGAAGTTTGTATTGTGCTGGGGCTCAGTGTGTCCAGCACGGCTGCTTTGGATGAGGCTGGCTGGGAGAACACTCACACTCAATTATTCATGGCCCTGCTGTGGACAGAGCCTGAAGGTTTCAAAAGTTCTGGCCCACATTGCTTCCTTTTAAAAGCTACTTCCCCCATGACTGCAGATGCCACTGCACATCCCAGATCTCCTTCTATGACAATCCCAGGGCAGTGAGAGGCATTAGGACATTTTTCATTGGGGCACTGAACCAGAAGGCTGAAAACTTGAGTTAGTGTGAGTGGGACAAGGGGTAGGGGTGCCCATCCTCAGAGATCCTCAAAGCTCAACCAGAAAATGCCCAGAGCAAACTGATTTAATCTTTGAAGCTTGTCCTCGGAAGCTGGAACATGAACTTAGACCAGAGACTGCCAGAGGTCCCTCCTTACCTAAATGAGTCTGTGATTGCAGGCATGGTTTGGGGTAAAACTCATCTTTCTGGTCCTGAAGTCTCCATCTCCGGTAGAAGGGAAAGTCACCTTCCTGATTCTGCATTACCCATCCGGCTGAAATCATAAAGCGGAAAGTCAAAAATAAAATACCCAATCCCTTTTTTCAAGGCTGGAAAGATTGTTGTGCTTGTCAGACATTTCATTTTTTATGACATTTTCACTGATTTTTTTTTTCCTGAAAATGTTATTGCTTTTTAGCTTGACTGAAAACCCTGCTTTCAGAGAGAACTTCTCAATAGCCATCTTGATAATGCTTTCTGTTGTTTTTTTAAAAACCCCAAATGATTAAAAGCCCTCATTACAAATGCTGAAAAATCCCTCACAGTCTGCCTGTTTTGAAGCCAGCAAAATGAGAACAACAGATAGTTCTGTATTTTTCACAAAATAGTTCTTCCCCTTTATTTTTTTTTAAGTCTTTCTATTCAGGCTGTGAGCTTTACAGGGCAAAAATTGCCTCTTTAACAATGTCATTTTCCAGCTCCCACTTCACCAAGGTTTTCAATTTGGATGGGAGCTCTAAGTCAGATAATCATTCAAGACCACAATGTCTGGTTCAAAGTAGTGCTGACCATTTGAGCTCACAATTCTAAACTAAGACTCTCAGTTTATTAAAGCCCTGAGTTTGAAGGTGGTTTTTTTTTTCCCCAGTAGCTTTTTTTCACTGGTGCCCTGTTTGTTTTGCAAGCTATTATTAAAAAAAAAAAAAACCAACAACAATTTTTTTTTTTTTAGGGAGATGCTGTAAGTTCTTTGCTTTTCAGGAATTGCAGCTATCAGAAATGATTGTCTTAGTGTCGAAGAGATCTGCCCTTTCCCTTAACACTTACAAACATGTATCATGTTGATGAATTTAGATGGCCATTTAAAGGCAAATTGCTTGTCCTACTTTTTGCTCCTTATTGATTGTCATATAATTAACTGATTCATTTCGTTAATATAATCCAGAGCGCCTGTAACCCACTTAATCAGCAGAGCCTGATCGGAAGACTTGGGTTTAATTAGACTGCTCTAATTGCCCCAATGAAATGATGTTTCCTCTGTCCTGAGCCATTACTTATAGAAGCCAGGTTTTTTATTTTTATATTGAGATTTAATCAGGGGCAGAGAGAATAATATTTTGCCTCCTGCCAGAGGGAGGACTTCTCTAAGCAAAGACAAAGAGGTTAGGGAGAGCAGTCCCACATGGTTAGGGGAGACATATCCCTTATTACCTGGTGAGCACCCAGCAGGATCAGGGGCTGTGCATGGTCCATAAGGCTGGGATCTGCCCTTGGATCTGCTCTGCAGCTCTCTGAGTGCTCAGTCAGTATCTGAGCTTGGCAAAGAAAATTGTAACTGATTGTAAATTTCTTGCAAAAATGGACCTTCAGCAGGGCTAAGCCAATTTGCAAAATCAAGCTGAATTTGGGAAGTAATTTCAGCCTCCCATCCTCCCCATAAGAAATGAGGGATGTGTTTTTGGAGGTGCCAATATAGCTTGACTCTGTTTTTTCCTAAATCCAGGCTTTTTCATATTCACAGGTTGCGTTGTTGGCTTGCATGTGCTTATAAAGGTGAGCGAGATAAGACTGGCTAATTAGCTTGTAAACAAAATAGAACATTTTGCTTTGCATCAAATGAAATATTTTGGGTTGCTGAGTCAGACTTATGCATGTTTAAAAACATTTTGGCAAAAAAATTAAATTAGACGCAAAGGTGGTGCAGGGGAAAATACCCTGTGGGGATTGCCTTCCTCTTGAATGAAGGGCTGGCTCCTGAAAGCAGTCCTGACAAGTGGGGAAACGCCTGAAGCACTCAAGCCGCTGATGGTTTTTCTCAGAGTGGGGGAGATATCACTTGGTGGGTGAGCCTCTTGTTCACAGGTACTTTTCAGCCAGTGCCATGAGCCTGAAGAGCTGATTAATGTGAAATTAGTGCCACAGACTGTGATTAATGCTGGATGCAGCAACAACACAGAAGGAGAAAGCTCCCGGTTTAGTCTCTGGAGGAGGTTGATGCA
This sequence comes from Struthidea cinerea, assembly GCA_013397865.1. Taxonomy (NCBI): domain Eukaryota; kingdom Metazoa; phylum Chordata; class Aves; order Passeriformes; family Corcoracidae; genus Struthidea; species Struthidea cinerea. Next base: position 601,098 of record VZTI01004801.1, read on the forward strand.
TTACCTGGAGGCCATCCCTCTTCCTGCTATGCCGCTGATCCCACATCCTCCTCTGTCTCTGTGCCACTGGTCCCTTCTCCATCTCATGACTCTCGAGCCGTGGCCTGTGGCTCAGCACGGTGTGGAGGTCTCTGTCCTCCAGGCTGATTTCCAGCACAGGGGCAAGGGGGTATTTGGAGAAGGATGCAGCAAATCCATGAGGAAGAAAGTGAGCTTGCAGCATTTCTGGGGCTCAGAGCTCACTGGAGCTGTGGCTGTGGAGATTTTTCCCTGCTCCTTTTGCCTTTGCTGCTTTAAAGAAATAGGAAAGAAATAGGATTCTGCGTGTCTCTTTTCTTTCTTTCTTTCTTTCTTTCTTTCTTTTTTTTTTTTTTTTTTTTGGGTAAATAAACACGATTAGCAAAGATTTATTTTTTTTCTCTTCTAACAGTAATAAGCATTAGGAACCAGTGGAGCCAAAGGGACAGCAGTCAAATGAACCAAAAGAAACAGTGAAATCTGGTATGTAATGTTTGAAGGTGAAGGGCCCCCAGAGTGACTCAGACAGGGTCACCCAGCCGTGCCACCCCGCCGAGGGACACAGAGCTGCGCCCTGGGTGCGCTCAGGCTGCAGTGGGTGATGGAGGGTGGGATGAGGGTCAGCCCTTCCCCGCCAGGCACAGCTGTAAGAGCTGGAGGCTGAGCCAGCTCAGCATCCAGACGGCCGGGGGTGGGATGTGGCTCAGCGCCTGACTCGCATCACTCTGGGCTCGTGACTGTGTTCCTTTGGGTGGTAATCATGCACACGTGCCAAGAGCAGCAGCAGGGCTGGGATCCTTGCTGCCGATCTCCCGTCTCCTACCTGCCTGCGGCCTGCCTGCACGTAGAATGGCACCAGGCCTCCAGAAAGGAAAAGGATCTTTCTGCCTGAAGTTAACATTTTCAAAGCACTCCATGTTCCCCCTCTCAGTAAGTGGCTGCGTTGGAAGGGCAGATGAGCTGTCTCTGGTGGTGATGAGACGGGATCACAACTCCAGCTGGCAGCAACTTGGTATGATCATACTCAGTTTCCCTCTCGTGGTTTGCAAAGGAATAAACTGGAAGGATATTTAATTACTTTCTCAGGTGAATACGGTCAAGCTATGCTGGTGCATCCTGCAGCCCTGGTCCCTTCAGAGTTTCACCGGAGAAGATGCAGGTGGCACTGCTGAATTTTGTCAAAGCTGTAGCTCTGCCCTTCTGGTTATAATTACAGATTTTTGCCTCTGCTTTCCATCGCAGAATGGCTGGAGCTGTTAAGACACGGTCTGAGGTGTCCTTCCATTACGAGGTATTTTCTTACTTTATCTCTCCCTCATGCTGTTTTCTGCCTGCTACAAAGGTCACAAGTTCTCTTGTGTAGGACCTGTCCTTATTCCTGCCTGTGAAGAGCTGGATAAGAAGCCCCAGTTCTTCCACAACATTTCTTAAAAGTTTCCGTGGGGAACTGGGGAAGGCCTGCCTTCCACAGAAAAGGAAGGACCCTCAAAAAGAAAAGAAAAAAAGGGGGAGGGTGTAAAAGAAGGGAGATCCCACAACTCAGGGAGGTCAGTGGTGAGCCACAGGGTCCGAATGCAGCAGTGGTCCCGGGGGATGTGGTGGGGGTTGACACCCAGGGAGTGCCACGAGCTCATACCGTAGTGGTGACTGGAAGACAGGCTCTGTTTGATGTGGACAAATAATATAAACGAGAAATATTTTTGGACTGCTTTTTTGCTTAATTCTAGAGTCCCTGAGGAACACGTTTAGTATCCTCCCCTCTCCTTGCTTGTACTGGAGGGACTCAGTATCCTGCAGAGACAGCAAGGGAAATGACAGGATTATTCCCCATGGTGATTATCCTGTGATCTCTCAGGGCTGTATAAATGGGATCTGATTACAGCAGAAAAGGAGTAAATTGTGTAATTAGAGAGGGGGAAGAGGGGAGGACTTAACCTCTGCCTGAAGGTGCTGGTTTGGAGAGAAGAGTGGAAAAGAGAACGCTGAGCAGTGCCTGCGTAGGGCCCCACAGCCCTGGAAAGGGCTGACCTGGTCCCTGGCTGCTCCTGTTGCTTTGGGCGAGCCCTTTGATCTTCCCTTCTGGACAAAGAACAAAATATTTCTTTCTGCTGGGACTCTTGGCCAGTTTCTTTCTGGGACGTCCACCTTGCCCCAGGCTTGCAGTGTGGTTGCCTTACGAGTGCACCGGCTGTACTCAGACATCGGCACCACCCCAAATTTCCCTCTGGGACTTGTCATGAACGGTTAGAAGAGAAGAGCCGTTGCAGGATGGAACCCACAGCAGTTGTGTGTTGTGTGTACCATGACGAAGATCATTCCTGCTGCTCCACCTGGAGCAGGAGTTTTGCCTCCCCTTCCCTTTATTATTGACCCAGCCTGGCCTGGGCCATAAAGTGTGTCTGTTCCCATTGCAGGGTAAAAAAGCACACAGCAGAACTGCTCTCAGAGCCACGGAGAGGGAGGCTATTAATGTGAATATTATTCATGCCAGGAAAAATAGCCAATTACCTTGCTATAGAACCACTCTCTGCCCAGTGAGCCAGTAATTGCAACATCTAACATTCATCACAGAGCTCTGAAAGCACTTCGGGAATAAAATACTGGCAAATGGATGGACTTGAAAAAGACAGGGGAAAAAAGTAAAGTTAAGGCACAGGATATTCAGGGGGTGTAAAATGGCTGCAGGGGATCCATGCCCACTTACACCTCAAGTGCTACAGGTGCAAGGATTTGGCTTTGTCTTACAGCCACTCTATTTTATGTTTTAAAGGTCCATAACTGTATTAATGTAGATGTTTAATAAACTGAATAGTAAAACAGGATGTAACTGAGGTGGGGATACTGCCAAAGGGGCTTTCTTGATGTTTAAGAAGGTCAGCTATGCAACTGTGACACAAGTAAGTTCTTGCATTTATTTCCCAGGTTTACCAGTGAAACAACCAACAAAGGGGAAACCCATCCTCCCCTTTATCCTTTTCCTCCTTGGAGGAGGAAGAGAAGACAGAGTCCTTTCAAGAGCTGCAGGGCATTGAATATGTTTGCTCTGCTGGACTGAAGGCCACATTTCACTCCCTGCCTGTCCCCAGGTGCTCCATGGACAGTGTCTAGAGATTTGTCAGGTTTCTCAAGATTTATTAATGCTCTCAGCTGCTGAGGCCTCCAGGAACCCACAGGCTCTGGGGGATGTGCTTTGAGGCCTGTGAGCAGCATCTCTTCCCCACAAGCTGTGTGGGAGTCCCATCCTGATGAGGATGCCTTCCCTACCCGACAATGGAAGGGTTAACTGCGTGTGTCAGAGGACTTGGCTCATGTCACCGAGTTGTTTGGGGTTTTCCCTGTGTAGCCGGAAGGATAATTTAGCTGTGTGTCTTCAAAATGCTGCGGTTTTGCCCCCTGTAAAACGTCTGTCCTTTAAATGGCTTGGTGAGCACCAGCCCTTATTTATCATGTCAGCTGCGATCCATGGCCCAGCAACAGCCTCGCTCTTTCCCAAGGACTAGCCCGCCCTTCTCTTTGAAGGAAAACAAATCTATGCCGAAATTGCTGCTGCCCTGAGTTTGCTTTTTCGCCCTGGAGTCTCACAGATACCCTTTAGGGTGCTGCAAAGGGATTTTCTCTTTGTTCCATGGGTGCAAAAAACGATGCTGGCCCATATTCAGAGATTTTGGGTCAGCCATAATGTCACATAAAATGTAAATAAAGCCAAACCTACAGCTACCTGTCAGGTAAGCTCGCAAAATAGCCTGAGACTGTGTCAAATTGAGACAAAACTGTGAAGGGACAGCTTCTCCCTCTGCACTGCTCTTTCCCAGGCGCCAAAGGTCACCCTCATCACAGCACCCAGGGCTGTAATTCCTGCTGCCAGGATTCTCTGCAGCCATGCCCAGGCTCTCATCTCCACACCTTTGTGCGGAGATGGCTCCCTTCATCTCCCTGCCAGCACCCGAGCTGCTGAAGAGCCGAGAGAAATGGCTTAACTGCACATTCCTTGGGACTGATTTCCCTACTACAGTTTTACACCCCGACTCTTTCGTGGCACAACTCCTGTAAGCCAGCGCTACCCTTGCTTGAAGGGAACAGACCTGGCGGGATCTTTCTCTGGAAAGAAAAAAATAAATAAAACCCACTTTCTTTTTTTTTTTTTTTTAATTTTTCTCTCCCAGTCCCCCTTTGAACAGCTCTACTTGACACAGAAATTCATTATAAATCTCAAGTCCTCTTATCGATCAGTCGATCGATCTATCTATCTATAAAAGGAGTGGATTTCATTTCTTTGCCGTGACCCCTTTCCTCCTTCCCTCCCTTCCTTTTTTTTCTCTCCCTCCTTCCTTCCCTCTATCCCGTCTTCCTTCCTTCCTTCTCTCCCCCCCTTTCCTTCCCCCCTCTCTCCCCTCTCCTTTCCTTCCCTCTCTCCCTCCTTCCTTCCCTCTATCCCGTCTTCCTTCCTTCCTTCTCTGCCCCCTTTCCTTCCCCCCCTCTCTCCTCTCCTTTCCTTCCCTCTCTCCCTCCTTCCTTCCCTCTATCCCGTCTTCCTTCCTTCCTTCTCTCCCCCCCTTTCCTTCCCCCCTC
>VZTI01004801.1:606300-634733 GCA_013397865.1 Struthidea cinerea
GAACCTCCCGGCCTCTCACTCTGTGTGTGTGTGTTGTGCCTCTGTTCCAGAGGAGGAGCCTGGCCCCCAGCCAGCTGGCCAAGAGGAAGGCGGGCGATGAAGATGAGGATGAGGAGGACTGGCACCCCCCGACGGTGAGCGAGGGGTCCCGGGACGTGGCCCCCCTTCCGTGTGCGTGTTCTCGGCCCCGTGTGACCCCGCAGCCGTGGGCAGGGGGAGGGCGGCGCTGCATCCAAGTCACTCCCTGGTGCCTGAGCCTCCCCCATCCTCTGGGCATCAGGCCCCCGGTTTATGCTGCCGTAAAGCTTGGTGTCTCGGCGGCTGGTTGGCGGAAGAACTTCACTGTGTACAGGTGGTGCGTCGTGGTTACGGAAAAACTTATCCCTGTGAGAGCTTCCGAGTGCTGTGTGAAAGGAAGGGTAACTAGGAATAGGGCAATGTTTAAGACAGAATGTTACATCTTATTGTAACAGGACACGGGAGGATCAATTTCACGGATTATTTGTAAGAAACAGTAAAGACCTCGTCTAGCCACTAGTCCCAGCCCTAATCCTAATATACAGTTATGTTCTATGTCATACAGGTCAAAGAGTCTCACCTAATGTTTTCTGTGTCAAATCCATTTTTCTGTGCCAGCAGGTGGTTGAAACCATGCTTCATGCTGAAGAGGACTGTGTTAAATCAGGAAGCAGATCAATGACTTATTTATTTTCATGCTTTTCTAAGTGTTTGAAATGTAGGGTTCAGTGTGAGGCCTTTCACCTGCATAACACCAGGTGCCATGGAGCCTCTGGGGACTTTGATGTAGTTTGTTCCATGCTACTGACCTTTCCTTTTCTTAATTCTGCTTTTTTTGGGTGACGGGACAAGCCAAATCTTAGCATGGACAAGCCTGCCCTTTTACAGGTTAGAAGGTGGTAGTTATTTTCTTAACTAGGAGAAGATTTTAAGCTTCACGTAAATTCAACTTTAGGGTGCAGTGACCTTGGTGGTGTTGCTGTGTGAGCCCTTTGGCAGCGTGGTTGAGTGATGGCTGTGTGGGCTCGGAGCTGCTCGGCTGCCTGGGCGATGGTCTGTGTGCTTTGGTGCTTACTGAGTGTGACAGCAGAGCGTCTTCTGCCCTCCCCAGCTGCCCCTGAGTTGTTCGGTTGCGGTTCTGTTTTCCAGAGCCGGAAGAGGCAGAAGGCAGCCAGCGAGACGGAGAGTGGAGAATGCTACAGGTCGCCCTTCCGCAAACCCTTGGCTCAGCTGACCAACAGACCCCACTGCCTGGACAGCAGTCAGCACGTGAGTGGGGGTTGCTGCTGGCACACACAGAGCTCGCTCAGCAAGCAAGTCCAAGTGCCTCCGTGGCCCCACTTAATCAGAGGTGTTATGGAAGTGCCACGCACACACAACGACTTTTGGGGACACTTTTTGCCAGCTCCAGCCCTTTAATGTTGAAGGAGGTGTGGGGGGAGAACTTCCTATAGTGGAAATCCTCAATGAGGTTGTTCCATGGGGCCCTGGTGAAGGACAGTGCCCAGAGATGTGAGTTGCTTTCCACCCAGGTGGGTCAAATGCTGTGTGCCTGCCTGGTTCTCTCTGGGCTTCCACTACTGGAGACCAGATGCTGGACTGGCTGGGTGCTTGCTGATCCAGCACGGATGTTCCTGCAGTGGTAACCCAGCTCCTTTACAGGAAATGAGTTTCCTGACTGAATTAACCAAGGCAGGGGAAAGCAATAGCTTTTAAAGAAGTGAATAAAACCAGTGGATTTAGGAAGATGGGAGCTATGAAAAATCAATTTCATGTATTAGAAAACCCCAAGGAAAACAGTTTTGAAAAGCAGAACTGGTGGAGGAAATTGTGCTGAATTGTTACTTTCTTCCTTTTGGATAGTCTTGAAAGTAGTTGGAGTTGAAGCTTGAGTAGATTAAATAGAGGGACTCCAAGTACTTGGCAAAACTGAGTTCTCAAAAAATGTCCTGGACTTGCTTTTTTGAGCAATCTCTGATTTCAGACTTCTGAAATGTGTTTTCTCTCTGAATTCGTAGGAGGCTTTTATCCGCAGCATTTTGTCCAAACCCTTCAAAGTCCCCATTCCAAATTATAAAGGTAAGATGAGGAGGTTTAAGGATTGTCTATGTTGGCTGACTTGGGTAAAACAGATGATGCTTAGGCCTGTCAAATATATCAGTGGGGATTATTGTTATTTTTTGCACTGATGCATGTGTTTCAGAAATCCTGACTTAATTTTGAAAGAAAAATACTGGCATATTAGCAAAGTCTTCATATTTCTTACTAGTGTTTAGTTTGGATAATCCTACATTTCAGAATTGGATTTTGTAGTCTTACTGCTATGTATTTGATGTACTGCCAGGAGATTTTACACCGTATCACAAATACAAAAGCAAAATGAATTCCAAGCCACGAAGGTTTATCATTTAAATAATGATGCTAACAGACAGAAGGTTGAGGTGAAAAAGATTGTATGTGCCAGTTTTATTTCTGCTTGGCCTGGTGTATTGAGCCTCAAGGTGATCTTCAAAACAAGATCATTTTGAAGTTCAAAGCCTCAGCTGGTTTGAATCAGTGAAACATAAGATCTCGGAAACAAATGGGCCTGTTCATGTCCCCTGCTTCCCCTTCACCCTCCAGCTGAAAAACTTGAATGCAGATCAACCAGTTTCACTCAAACTTTAGTTATAAAAATGTCTGTAAGCAGCCACTGAATATGGAACGACAAGCCCCAAAAGAGTTTGGCAAAGCTCGCTTCTGGAGAAGCGGATTTGTCAGGAGGCTCAAACAGAACTGTAACTGGCAAAGCTGCTTTCTGTGGCTGTTACCTTGCTCTCTTAATTGGGAAAAGTGGCTGTTTCTTGTGCTTTCTTGTTGTGTGTGTACTGCTGCCTCAGCTTGTGATACACTCCTGTTTTGCAAGGAGCTTTAGCAAACAGCGGACAAATAGATTGATTGAATCTTTTTCAAGCAAAATCAATCCTGGGAGCACAGTTGCCTGAGTTTTGGTGGGAAAAGGGATTTCTATGTAGGTTCTTGTGTTCATCTCCATTTCAAAACTGTGACCTCAAAATACAGTACAAGGGAAGGGGACTCATGCTTGGTTTCTGCTTTTCACAGAAACTGGCTCCAAGGCCAAACATCTACTATTGCTCAGCAGAGAGAAAATAATACCCCAGAGCAGGTAGTGACAATATGATGCTGACTGTGATACTGTAGAACTTTGTTACTGTTAAAGATCAATTCCTGACCTTGCATCAAAGATACAACTCTGGCTATGTCTGGGTTAGGTGACCCCAAAAGAGGATTTCACCCAGCATATTCTATATGTAGGAGTGAATTTGTTGAGCTGTTGAGATGTACATTCTGGAACCCTCCTTGGCTTTCAAAAATCTAGAACAGCCAGTGCCATTGCTCCATCTTTGCCTCTGTTCCTTCATTCTGTTTTTTCCTGCTGCCGAGCTTCCCGCTGTGTGCTGCCAGAGTGCTGTCAAACAATTGCCCTGCTTAGGTTTGCTGTCTGCACCAGCTGTGCGTGCACCTCTGCTCCAGCACCCAATTAAGTCACTGTTCCTAAGTGTAATCAGACTCTGCTGCAAGGCTCTGCTTGCTTCCAGGAAGATGTTGTTGTTTGAGTTGTGCCTTTGTTTGCTTTCAGGGCCCCTGGGCTTGCGCTCGCTGGGTGTCAAACGGGCAGGAGTGAGGAGTCCTCTCCATGACCCGTTTGAGGAAGGAGCTCTGGTTCTGTATGAGCCCCCGGTGCTGAGTGCCCATGACCAGCTGAAAATAGACAAGTGAGTCATCACCTGGCATGAATGCTGCAGCTCTGACTTCTTTCTGGGTGTAGGTTTATGTGCTTTTCTCCCAAATGTGTTTGAGCTGGGGTTTGAACATCAAGGGGAGTTCGGTTCCAAGTATTCTGCCTGGATTGGTTCAGGTGTGGTTACAATCAAAGAAGGAATGTACCCATGCTGGATTGTTTGTGTTCTTTCACTGACTGTTCCATCTCTCATGCATCAAAAATTTAAACCTGTTGCAGGGAATGAGCATACACACATGGAGAAGTTGCTTAGAAAATATTATGCCTTTGTTGTTTGTCAGGAAACATCAGCATCTAAGGACAAGCAAAGGGAGATGACTGACAAATGTTAGGCTGCCTACTGGTTTTTATTCTGAGGTAGTTTCTTTTGTGCTATTGTTACAACTTTAAAAGGCTGTCAACTGGATCTTCATGGACAGAAGGGGAGGGTTTGTCTCTCCAGAAATGCAGTTACAGTATTGTTATAGAAACAAGAAAAATAATACTGACTTTTTAACTGTGTCTCTGAACCACATTCTGCTCTTGTTTTAACCACAGCCCACATACATGGCTTCACTGATGTTTTAGACTGTTGGGTAGGTGTCTAACTTCATTCTCAAAGCTGAATTAATCCATTTTTCACTTTCTTGTTTGAAGTTGCTTCCCCTGTGCCACAGGGGAGTCCTCAGTATAACAGTGAGATTTAACAAAACCTAAACATGTGCTGAATTCCTTAATCACACCCTTTTTTCTTGACTGCCTCCTGCAGGGACAAGGCACCTGTCCATGTTGTGGTGGATCCTGTTCTCAGCCGTGTTTTACGACCCCATCAGAGAGAAGTAAGTTTTCCACTGGTACCTGAGGGTCAGAGAGAAGTAAATTTTCCATTGGGACCTGAGGGTGTGGCTGGAGGATTTGGTCCATTTCAAAAAGCTGCAGTTCCTCTGCTGGAGTTGTTACAGGTCTGCACAGACCTCACAGACTTACAGTCTAACAGACTCCAGTCTGTTGCAAATACAAAGTGAAACGTTTGTTTTAAGCATCCTCTGAGAGGCCTGAATGCTGCCCATACTCCCTGTCCCTTTTCAAGCAAAGGGTCAGAGCTGAAAGTCCTGCCTTTACTTACCTTGAAGTCTGGAGATGTAGCTCTGCTGGGTGGAATTCAGTGTGGAAGGTGATGTGGCATAGTTGCAATAAACTATTTTGCAGCCCAGTCTTGAGTCAGGCAGGGCAGACTGTCCACCACTGTTTTACTGCTCAGCAGAATTGATTGGATCTGCAGTCCCTGAGCCAGGAAACACTGAGGCTCCAATTTCTGGTACCATGGTTCCCAACAAAGTGTAGAGTGGGTTCCTGCTTCAGTGTGCTTTGTTTGGAGGCTGCTCTTGGTAGGTGTGAGCTGTCCCTGACCTATCCAGACTTGAAATTTGACAGTGGAGACTGCCAAAAAGTATTTTATGTTTTAAATATGTGCAACATCATAATATGGCAGCAGTGGGTACAACTCTCCAAATATCTGATACAGGCTTCTGGACAGCTCAAAGTTCATCCTAGATGCAGTATATTATCATTTAAGCCTGGAGGCAGCACAGATGGAAGCTGTGATTGCTGATTTTACAGGCTAAGCAGGTCAAGCTGGATGTCTCCCTGCATGAGAGATCTTCAGATGGCTCTGAGAGCATTGTAGGCCGCTCATGGCTTGTAGTTTTATCTTGGATCTGGTACTGAACCTATGTCCCAGTGTAATGCTCATCTCTGGCTACATAGCTGGAGGCGCTCTGGTTTTGGGTAAGCTACTGCCTGCTGGTGCTTTTGTGAAGTAATCAAAGTTATGTTGGTGTCCTAGGCATGCTTTTTTTGGCAGGTGAATATCCATGATAAAGCAGTTTCTGCTGTAGTCTGATTAATAAGTCTCTCCCTGCTAAGATTCCTATGCTGCTTTATTCAGCTGATGCTCCTGAATGGTTGTACAGCTCTGCTCCAACTTTATTGTGACTTTTGCCCAGGTGCTGGTTCTGCAGCCAAATGCAGTTATGTAGTCAGTAATGAACTTCATATATATATATGAACTTCATATATATATGTTCAACTGGCTTAAATAAATTCCATTAACCTGTAACTAAAGGCCTAAGAAAGAGAGAAAGAAAAGAACTTGAAAGTGCAAGTCAAGGTGCTCCATCTTCAGGTCCTAAATAGTGGAGTAGAGACGAGTGAGTCCTTATAGGTGTGTTTAGCTTGTGTCCCACACTCCCTGCTCTGTTGGCACAATGCAGGTACCTTGTACCTTCCCAGCACAATGCCCCGGTTTTCTCTTACTCTCTTGTTGTCACATGCTACAGGAACATTTTGCAGTTTGTCTTTCTCTTTTTTTTTTTCCTTCCCCCCTGCCTCCCTTTATCTGTCTCAGTGATGTGTCAGAGCCTAATGCAGGGCTGAGCTCTTCTCCCACCATGTGACGTGGGTTGCAACCTCAGCCCTGTGTCTTCTCTAGAGCTAAATCTGCTTTGGACCTTGAAGCCCCAGGTGAGTCACTGCTTCTAAGCAGAAGTGATGAAGGCTGATGATGGTATTCTGGGAATTAATCGGGCAGCAGAAACAACTCTGCTCACTCTGATTCTTTAAAATTACCCGATTGGGTGTTATTAAGATGATAAACCTCTTTGAAATGATTGATGCATGTTAGTTCATGGCCAGGCCCTGGCTAATGCAGCCAAGGGTAGAAATTTCTGGTAATTTATGTTAGGAAGCTCGTTATAATTGTACAAGTAAAATGTACTGAGATTTTGTGCATGTTATGAGGTACGTGTTGGCACCAGTAATGCTGTTCCACTCCAGATGTGGCAGCATTTTAGCTGTGCCTCGGGTGATTTCCCTCTGTCTCGTTAGAACACTGCATGTCCCCAGGGATGTGTGTGCTGTTTGTTGTGCTATCAGTCCTGTGCATTGTGGTAATGAAATTGTCACTCTGCTGATGTCCCCATCCTGCTCTGAGAGAACAATTTTTTGGCAGGGGGTGAAATTCCTTTGGGACTGCGTGACGAGCCGGCGGATCCCTGGGAGCCATGGCTGTATCATGGCAGACGAAATGGGGCTGGGCAAAACTCTCCAGTGCATCACGCTCATGTGGACGCTTCTCCGGCAAAGCCCGGACTGCAAACCTGAAATCGAGAAAGCCGTGGTGGTGTCTCCCTCCAGCCTGGTGAGAAACTGGTACAATGAAGTAGAGAAATGGCTGGGGGGAAGGATCCAGCCGCTGGCCATTGATGGAGGCTCCAAAGAAGAGATTGACCGTAAACTAGGTACAGAAATGTTTGCAATCTGTGCGTTCGGCTGGTTGAGGTCAAAATCTTGCACTGGAAGAAGCCTGCAGCAGCTCATGTGAACATCTCTGTGCAGTCACTGGATCTCTGCACACTGATGGCTGTCTCTCCACTTACATGTTTAGATCAGACCCTTGCATGTTTGGTAATAGTCGATCTTTTGGCATAATCCAAATCTAGTCAGGTATTACAGCAGTCCCAGTGCTCTTATTTTGCTCCAGCCAGAAGGCAGGAAAGGAGGCAGAAGGGCCATAGAAATGGGAACAGTTGTGGGGAAAGAAGAATGGGTATATGTGGGTGGAAGGGTTTTCCTACATTTTTAAGGCAAAAGATTTGACTATTTGATCCGTTTTCTATTAGTTTTCCTCATCCTTCTTTTTTTTTTTTTTTCCCTTTTTCCCCTTCCCATCTGAAGTTGGCTTTATGAACCAGCGTGGCCTGCGAGTGCCTTCACCCATCCTGATTATCTCCTATGAAACCTTCCGGCTCCACGCCGAGGTGCTGCAGAAGGGCAGTGTTGGGCTGGTCATATGTGATGAGGTATGGGGCCACCTTTAAGGAGAATCCATTCCTGGTATTTTCTCAGCATCTGGGTGAAACTGGATCTGCTTTCTTAAAAGGAGAGTGCACAGGGAGGAACTCTGGTTGTGGGCAACACCCATTCTGGTGTTTCAGAGGCTCTAAGTAATAAAATCAACCATACTGTATGAGCCTGAATTGGGAGAAGGTGTCTTCATGAGCCAAGATATGAAGAAAATCCAATTGGTGGTAACTGTGTCCACTTAGAGGTCCCCTGATGGGACTTACTAGGGCCCTCTCCATGTGAAATATGTACCAGAAAGGAGGTCCATGCCTGTCTCTGACTTTGTTGGGTAGTGCCCTCGGTTGCTAGTTTTCATTCATTGGTGTGTGTCTTTGTTAAAGTGAGAATTAATTTCTGTTTGGCCTGGCCTCATGTTCTGCACAGTAATTTTTAACTCGACTCTTTTTGGAGCAAGAGGTTGGACTGGAGGCTTCTGAGGTCTCTCCCAACCTAAATAATTCTGTGATTCAGCATGCTCTTGTGAGTAATGTTGGCTGCTGTCAGCCATTATAGCTGGCGTTCTGTGCTTCTGGGTGAATTTGAAGGATGCTCCCATGGCACGACCTTCTTCCTCTCTCTGTAGTCTCATGCTTGGAGCAGAGGTAGGAGAGCTGGGTGAGGAGTTACCTCATGCTGCTTATTCACGAGGAGACAGAGCTGGCTTGACTCCCTGCACACTGGATCAAGCTTTGCCAAGCTTTTGTTGTCAAACTCCGCTTTCACGTGGCCGAAATTGAGTTGTTTTTTTCATTTGTCATTCCCTGTTTGTGGTTATAGGTAGTGAGAGCCAGAGATGCTTAGAAGGACAAAATAAAGTGTCCTCTGCCTCCTTGAAACGATCAGGCTGGGGCCTGGCAGGGGTTGAGGTGTCCTCTGCTGCTGGGTAGAGGGGATTCATTAAATAGCGGTGCCACCCAGTGGTGTGGCTTTGTAATTGCCAGAGCAGTGCCGAGAGAGGCTTAAAAAGAGCAAGCGTCTTCAGAAATGTAGCTCCCATAAACCTTTTATCTGCCAGTCTATGACTGCCCGCACCTCTCAGTGCCCCTGGGATGGGGCCAGCACCTAGGGAGTCTGGGAACCCACGTCCTTGGCCTTGGGCTTCTGTACATTTCCAATAAATACTCATCTCTGCTGCGGTCTGGCACTCGTAAAAAGCATCTTATCACTTGTGCTTTGTCCTACACAGCACTCAGATGCTAATAAAGTTGCTTTTCCCAGGCATGAGAAATTGTGCCTGTATTCAGATTAGCCCTGTAAGAGGTGAAGAACCTCTTTTTATTAGTGTGCAAAGGTCTGGTAATCCTCTATGTAGGTGGTCTGAGAGGCTTGTGAGCTTGACCTTGGGTGAAGCAGTTTTACTGGTCCAGAGTTCAGTGCTTGTGTTGACAGCTGAAAACATTCCCATCTTTGAACACGAAACAGTTCTTAGAGTTCTACTGTGTGATGGTTGTTATTTTCATGGAAGACTTTCTTGCCTGGGTGGAGCTCAGATATTCCTGGTCTTGGAAGCTTGTAATGTCTTGTTTGCTCACATAATGGCTTCCGGCTTTTCACTAGATCCTGGTCTTTGAAACAAGTCTGTTGCAAGACTTACTCCACTACCAGGAATGGGAAAAGTTGTGAGATGCCTTTTATCAGTGCTGATGAGGCTCTCCTTTTCTCTGTTTTTTAAAGGGCCATAGACTGAAGAACTCTGAAAACCAAACTTACCAGGCTCTCAACAGCTTAAACACACCTCGACGAGTCCTTATCTCGGGCACCCCCATTCAGAATGACCTGCTGGAGTATTTCAGCCTGGTGCACTTCGTCAATTCGGGCATCCTGGGTAAGAGATCAATGTGTGGGAGACGTGAGGGAGGGGAAGGTGCTGGTCAGGCTTCTCTCAATGCCAGCAAGAGCAACAACTGAGACATTGGTGAAAAGTCATGTCAGAGTCTTGGAACTAGATGATCTCCAAGGTCTTTTCCACCTCAAACCATTCTGTGATTCTATGAGATTTAGTCTCTTCCTCTTTGTATCCGGAAAATCTAGGTCAGGGTCCCCTGTTCTAGAGTCTGTGTATCATCTGAGCTGTTTCAACAAGATTGTAAAGCAAAGTGCACCAGTTTAACAGGTATTTTGGAAGGGGAATTACTTAAAGTAAAATAAATATGTGAAACTGAGTACTACTGTAAATGATTTCTTAGTTGCTGTAACTCGTCACTCATGATTGTCTCAGGTAGTTGGGCATCCAGTCCAAGAGGCTTCTCATTAATTCTAGTGCATGCCCAACTCTAGTTAAACACAGTTCATCAGATTTGTAGTCTTGCAAGCAGAATTTGGGCTTAATCTTTTTGCGTTCAGCTGTTCTGCCCCCAGGAGTTCTCAAGGAAAGGATGGAATGGGATGGTAGATGTTCTACATCTGCTTTTCCCATGTGCTTCAATTTTGGGTAGTTATTACAGGGAGCTGATGGGATTTCGCCTGCCCCCCTTGACCTGTACTTTGGGCAAGATGTCCCTCCCTGTACTTGCAGTTCGTTCTTTCTGATAGGAGGTTAATGGTGTAACTACTGCAGCAAAGCTGCATGCACTCAGTAGGTGTTTTTCCCACTTTCAGCCTGTGGCCAGTAATAAGCAACTGATTACAGATAATTTTGGAGTAGGCACAGATAATGCCTGTGCTGTTGTTTGCGAGGACAAAATCTGGGAATAAAAGTATAACTGGAATGTGAACAAAAGCAGTATGTGCCTGACTGATTAAGTAAAATCATATGACCTTTGGCTTTGCACTGTTGTTGGAGTACAAAATTATTTTCTGTTGTACTGATTTGCCTGCCTTGTTTGAGTCTTTCCTGGCTAGAAAGAAAAACAATCTTATGGATGGGATGAGGGTTTGTTTTATCTGCTGGGCTCTGTGCTTGGGGTATGATAACTGGGGCTGTGGGATGCTGATCAAAGGTTCTTTGGTAGTAGTTGTCACCTTTTCACTTCTGTTTTACACAGGAACTGCACAGGAATTCAAAAGACATTTTGAAATGCCCATCTTGAAAGGAAGAGATGCAGATGCAAGTGAAGCTGAGCGACACAAGGGAGAAGAGAGGCTTAAAGAGCTGATCAGTATTGTGAACAGGTGAACTTCATTCCTCTTCTCTTTGCAGAGCTTTTGCATAAGCCCTTTGCATAAGCCCTGCTATCTTTCCAAATTACGGTTGTAGCTGTAATGAATTCTCTTGCCTGTTACGTCTATTCAGCAAGTGATTGTGCAAGTATTTATTGCCTAAGAAATCCACATAGCATGGAGCTTTAGTCTGATAAATGGTACTGACATGGCACAGTCAGCTGCAGTCACCCCCAAGCAGTACTCTCAGGTACTGAATTATTATTTGACTCCTATGTTTCTGTTTTCTCCTGGGATCTGAATAATCAGGCAGCATCCTTTTATTTATGTTAAGATAACTACAAGTTTGGGCTGGATCAGACTTGAGATCCATCCAGCCCAGATGCTGAGTAGCAGAAGGAGTATAAGGAATGTCACTCAGTTCTGCTGTTGATTGCCCAAGTCACAAAAGAGTCCAGCTCACACTTTAATAGTTGTGTTGGCTCTGTAGGGCTGATAGGAAACTACAAGTGTCAGAGACGGGACTTCTGATCCCCAAGAAGCACCTCTGTGATGTGAAGTGCTGTCTTATTTATCTTTGGTTGATTTGTGGTATTTGTTTAAACCTGTTTTTTCTTCATGAATACAACCAATTTATCCATATCTGCTGGCAATTGCTTGGCTCTCTCTAAGAACTTTCTAGAAAAGACTTGAATTCTCAGCATTGCTGGTGTCTTCAGTTCTTTTTCTGATTTTTTGTTTGTGGGTTTTGTTTGGTGGTTTTTGTTGGTTTGGTTTGGTTTTGGTTTTTTTAATCTGATCTCTTGCAGCCATCACAAATACAATTCTGCAGTTCATGGTCATGGTAAATTAAATTTCACACTAAGTGGAGTCACTCCATAGAGACAGTCCTGACCTTGACTCAGATCAGCTTGCAGAAGCCTAAGAAAAACGAAAGGTTGGGAGGAGAAAAGCTTATTCCTTTTTGAAGTGCATTTATGTCTTTTTATAGTTGATGGAAAATGGGTGTAAAAGTGTGTTCAGGAATGCCTGTGCCTGGCTCTGTTGAGGTTTGTGTCCTTTCCTTTACTGTGCAACAGTCATGATACACAAATAGAGAAGACAGGGCACAAAAGTAGTAGCAGATGAATCTGTTGAATTCGGTAGGAATTGCAAATGGGACAGTGAGCAAAGACATATGGAATCAGGATATAAGGCTGGAAGGGCACTGGAGAAGGCATCTAATCAGTCTTGCTGTCCTAAGGTAGAAGGTGTTAACCCCCACCCAGCACTGAAGACCTTGCAATTTTCCTAGGACACCTTTTCCAGGGCATCGCTGTCTTTGCAGTTAGAAAATGCTCTTAATGTGTAACATAAATCTTCCTTACTGCAGTTTAAGCCTATTACTTTTCATCCTGCTGCTTATGGGTTCAGAGACCAGATTATTCCTTTATTTACCAGCCTTTGACTGATTTTGGGCTTGTCATATATCCCTTCTGTCTTTCTTCTCTAGGTTTTGTAACGTATTTTTGATGCTTCCTGGCATAACTGGGTTTCTGCACCTTTTACTCTGTCTCAGCTCAGCACTTTTTCTAGTCCATTCCACCTTCCCAAAGTGTGGCAAAACTGCTCCATGGGGCATTTGCAGAGCCCCAAAGGATATGTCCTTTTCTGGAATCTTGGGCCAGGCAATGAGCGAAGGATGGCTACTGAGTTATTAAATGGGGAGCTGCCTGCCTGTTCTTTGGGTTATGCCCACAGTTTGTGGTGGTTGATTCCTGTCCTTGTTTGCTGTCCATGCTGCTGGTCTGTTGTAGCTCAAGTTGCAAATGCTGTTGGTAGTCTGAGGAAGAGCAGAGATTCTCTTGTGACTGAGCTCTCTCTGTGTAGGTGGAACCATGTCTGATCCCTCCAAATCTCATGAACCATGTTTGGAAGCCTTGCAAAGACAATGGGTTATATGGGGCTCTGTAATACACATGTGGATGGTGGATGTCTGGCCTCTGCCATGTGCTGGACTGTCACAGACCTTTGGAGAGAAGACATCAAAGGGACTGTGTGTTGACCACTTGAGGAATAGCAGTGATAAAACAGAGTCATCCAAGCATCTGATGGTAACTTCTCTCCCTGCAGGTGTTTAATTCGGAGAACTTCAGACATCCTGTCCAAATACCTGCCAGTGAAGATTGAACAGGTGGTCTGCTGCAGGTACCAAAAAGCATCTGCTGTGTCTGGGAAATAGTGGAAGCAGTGGGAAGGACCGAAAAATTGCAAAAAGCCCTTCTGTTCTTGTGGTGACTGCTTCCCTCTAGGAATGATGTTGTAGTCATTGGCAATGTTGCTTTTCCTCCTGAAGCCACAGCCCACGGCTGGTGGTTCTGCCAGCCAACGGGTGAGCTCTGGGCAGCCATGTAGAGCAGAGCCCTGGGCTGTGCAGTCTCTGCAAGCTTCTCTTCCAGCTCTGGCAGATAACAGTGCTCTACCAGCAGCCTTGGGGGCAGTTCTAGGCTGTCTGTGCTGTAGCTAAAAAAACTGAGCTGAAAGGAACACTCTGTGTAGATTGAGCAGGATGGGTTTTTGTTTGGCCGCAGGCTGGGACTGCAGAGCTCTTGTTGTGTTTCAGACTGACACCCTTGCAGACTGAGCTGTACAAGAACTTCCTGAAGCAAGCCAAGCCAGTGGAGGAGCTGAAGGAGGGCAAAATCAGTGTTTCATCTCTCTCTTCCATCACTTCCTTGAAGAAGCTCTGTAATCGTGAGTTGTTCACTTGGGTTTGGGTTTTGCACTGTTGGTGGAGCTTTTTTGGGTCTCCCTTGTGCATGCCACAGTCTCTGAGCTCTGTTTATTCTCCAGATCCTGCTCTTATCTATGATAAGTGTGTGGAAGAGGAAGAAGGATTTATGGGAGCCCTGGACTTGTTCCCTGCTGGCTACAGCACCAAATCTGTGGAGCCCCAGCTTTCAGGTACTGTGGAACTCAGCAGTACAGGTGTGCTGCCTAACACAGGCAACCATGGGACTGTATTTAGCATCTTACCAAGTGCCCCTCCAAGGTCTGGAATGTGGGAATTCTGCTCTAGCTTTTTCTTTCTTTCCTTTTTATCCAGGCAAGATGCTGGTTTTGGATTACATCCTTGCTGTTACCAGAAGCACCAGTAATGACAAGGTGGTTTTAGTGTCTAACTACACTCAGACACTGGATCTATTTGAAAAGCTCTGCAGGAACAGAAGGTTTGTCTTTGGGTTTTGCTGGTTTAATCCTGCTGGACTTTACTTGTAGCCTGTGCTGTAAAAGAACTGGCTATTTCTATACTTTCTATCAGCACGAACTTGTGATCTGTCTTTTAGCTCAGGTGTTCCTGAATTGGAACTAATGTGACTTGTGCTTTGTCTCCTGGGGTCACTCAGCAGAAAATCTCTGGCCCTCTGCTAATGTTTCTAAAGCCCATTCTGTTGTTGTAAGGCTGATGGTGACAGATTTTTCTGTTTTAAGTAGGATGCTCTAAAGATGGCAGCAGTCTGATTGTAGTAAATGCTGTCTGTTCCAGGTATTTGTATGTCCGGCTGGACGGCACCATGTCCATTAAAAAGAGAGCAAAGATCGTGGAGCGATTCAACAGCCCCTCAGTGAGTAGAACCTGCCAGATGTGAGCAGCTCTCCTGCCAGTTCTGAGAGCTGTGAGTGAAAGCATGGCTGCCTCTGTGCTCTAATCCAAGCTGCCTTTTTGCAGAGCCCTGAGTTCATCTTCATGTTAAGCAGCAAAGCAGGTGGCTGTGGTTTGAACCTGATCGGGGCCAACAGACTGGTGATGTTCGACCCTGACTGGAACCCAGCCAACGACGAGCAGGCCATGGCTCGCGTGTGGCGGGATGGCCAGAAGAAGATGTGCTACATCTACCGACTGCTTTCGGTGAGGCAAACTCCTCTCCCCTCCTCAGCATGGAGCTCTGGGTGCCAGCCCAGACTGCAGCTGCTGTGATTGGGGCCAGAAGGGAAAGAACTCTTCTGTGTTGGTGACCAGAATTGACTGGAACTTAACTGCTTCCTAGCCTTAGATGTGTTGCCATGGAAAACCATGAAGGCTCTAGCTGGAGGGTCATTACTGCAGCCCTTGGTTTCTAGCAGTGGCTGGCTTCTGAGAAATAGAAACAACTGTGGCTTTGCAGATAAGATGTTCCTTTGAAGTCATTTAGGCATCTGACTTCTTTAATTTCATGGGGTGGCTGATGCAGAAGTTGCTGTTTTTCAGTCAGGCTGCAGTCTGTTTCAGCTGGGTGTACGTGTACTTAAGAAACAGCAAGTACATTCCTGGAATTACCAGCAGCATTTGGGATGGAGCTGCCAGTGAGCAGGTGGGATAGCTGCTCTGTAGAGGAAAACCATGAAGGAGACTAACCTTTCCAGGCTACTCTAACACTTTGTCCAACAGTACCAGTAGTGATTACTGCTTAGAAGTGTCCCCTCTCTGCCCTTGTTCACCTCTCTCTCATTAGTTCAGACTGTGGGATTTTTTTGTTTTGTTTGGGAGGGGGAAGTTGTTGGGTGTTTTTTTTGTATGTGGTTTTTGGTTTTGGTTCCTTTTTTTGGGTAAGCTTGGGTTCCTTGGTCAATTATTATTTTTACTTTGAGAAAACAGACATTCTTTGCCCATCTTTTCTTAATGGAGTTCTTCTCTCACCTGGCTGCACTTGGAAGCAGGGAACTCCTTTGCTTTTAGAAACAGGAAATCAGTCTGCAAATCATGACTAATCACCCCCCTCCTTGGTACACATTTGTTTGTAAAACAGACATTTTGCTCT
Source organism: Struthidea cinerea (assembly GCA_013397865.1). Classification (NCBI taxonomy): domain Eukaryota; kingdom Metazoa; phylum Chordata; class Aves; order Passeriformes; family Corcoracidae; genus Struthidea; species Struthidea cinerea. Next base: position 621,880 of record VZTI01004801.1, read on the forward strand.
TAGATTTTTGCCTTAGAAATGTAGCATGCTGAGCTTTCTGCACATCTGCTCTGGAAGCAGACATCTCTCTCCAGACAGCATGTGATTGATCTGTGTGTGGGTGAACCAGCAAATAGTGCTGATGGTGTCACCCAGGGCTAGACCTTGTTCCTGCTTCTTGGGGAGATTGTGGTTGGGATTTTTTTTGTCAGCAGCTGTTGCTGCTCAGCTCCTTTCCCTTCCTTCTTGTCAGCACAACCTGGTGCAGTGTGTGAGCTTCAGCCACGAGTGGCAGTTCCACCTCTTCCTCATCTGTATCTCCACTGGATCTACTTCTGTAGCCACAGGGAAAGACAAGCAGAGTTGGGTTAGGTCTGCAACAAACCAGATGTGGTCGGAGTGCAGCTACTAAAACTTGCCTGTCACCTGTACTGGCGAGGCACTGAGTGGTCCTGACATCTTAGTGCCATTTGATCTGTGACACTTTCCCAGTGCAGTGCTCCTTTAACACCAGTGTTCCAACTGTGCTTCTTCTCTGACTTGCCTGTAGACAGGGACCATAGAGGAGAAGATATTCCAGCGCCAGACCCACAAGAAGGCCTTGAGCAGCTGCGTGGTGGATGAAGAGCAGGATGTAGAAAGGCATTTCTCGCTTGGGGAGCTGAAGGAGCTCTTCACGCTGAATGAGACCACCACCAGTGACACCCATGACAAGTGAGTATTCTGAATGACTAATGGCTGGGATAACAAAAGTTTGGTCGTGTAATTCAGGGATTTCCCAGGCAGCAGGAGGAAGTTCAGAGAGTGAGCCTCACGTGTTTCTGCTTCTGAAGCTGTTAACCACCTAGACATGAGCACTTCCTTGCTCTCCTCCCTTTTTGTTGTCTAGAAAAGCTGTGCTGGCTGGGCAAGTGAGCAAACGATCTTGTAGCTGCCTGTTTTGGAGACTGAAATACTGCAGCTAATGAAAAAACTGATCAGAACTGTTCAGATTGGTGGAGTCTATCGGTCTTTCCTTGCTGCTCTCTTCCTGGTGGTCTGTGGTCTCCAACTGCTGAACTGCTTTCATACCAGGCCTTCTCCACTGGCTAAAAATTTATAAAGCCAACCCAAGTGCTGTTCTGGGAACTAAAAGAATCCTGTTCTCCATTGTCTGCCCTTCTCCCCCAACCCAGACACCTGTGGTATTATAGCCACCAGAAAGAGGACAGGGAGTGCAGGAAAAATGCTTCACTGTGAAAATTAAGACTCTTAGTTCAGGCAAGAAGTGAAGAGGATTAGTTTTAAGCTGACTCAAAGCTTAGCTCAGTGTAGTTATCCATTCTGCATGGCAACAGCCCTTGCTGGCAGGGCTGCTGCTGCTCTTTGTCTCCTGAAGTGACAGCTCAGTAGGGCATCTCCAAAACAGCCTCAGTACAACCTGGTGGCTGTGGTGGGAGCCAGGATGGAGTGTTTTGGAGCATGGTGTGCTCTTCTGAATTCAGGAGTCCTGATGCAATACTAATAAGGTGTTAGCAGCAGTCACCTGAGATCTGCCTTAAGCAACATCCCACACCTTTCAGGAGAAACTCCTGAACTTCCTCTGGGTCCTGCTGGACCATTCCCATATGGTTAAACATGAAGAGGAACTGCCATTAGAAACAACTCCAGGTTTCCAAATGTGAGTCACTTCTTACCTGTCGCACACACCAGAAGGTAGCTGTGTGTTTAAATGAAATGCAGTAGTAATTCAGAAACTGACAGTCCAGCTCCAGTGGAGTTAATCCGAATGTTATGGGGCTGCACTTTTAAACAGCCCATACGCTGACGCAGCAGAGGAGCCTTGCACTGACCTTGCACTGACCTCGTTGCAGGATCAAGTGTCGCCGCTGTGTGAACGGGCACCAGGTCCGGCCCCCTCCCGACGGCTCCGACTGCACCTCGGACCTGTCGCAGTGGCACCACTGCGCGGATAAGCGGGGGCTGCAGGACTCCGTGCTGAAGGCTGCATGGGACGCTGCTGTCACCTTCACTTTCCATCATCACTCCCATGAGGAGCAGCGAGGGATTCCTTAAGAGGTTACTGTCCCCTGTGGGGGCAAGGGCAGGCTCTGTGGCAGCCTGCCCCACTTTGATCCCTTTCAAGGAAAGGGGCAGTGGGTAGCTGTGCACGCTGGAGTTTGTGTGGCTGTGGGATAGCAGAATAGCATTGGCTTTGGAGTGGCTGGAAGGCCCTTGGCAGTGTTTATTCTACTGCAGTGGCAAGGAGTCCATGGCTTTTTCACTGCTGTTGTATTGTGTGCCTGAAAACACCCCCTTGGGAACTGGGAATAACGGGATGTTGTGCATGCTTGATCAGATTTAGCACTGGTTCTCTTGCCTTTGCTGTCTGTGCCTTCTACTCAGCCAGGTTTTGTCTTCAGGTTTAAGTTGAGCCAGGAGTTTTATAGCATTTGATGTGCAGTCAGGTTTTCTTCCTTGACAGCTCTGGCTTACAGCTGATCAAAACTTGCAGGATCCATTTTTGTTGTGAAATGTGAACCTTGCTGATTACTTGGGAACAAGAGGATTTTGTACAAGGGAAAAAAAGTTCTAGCTTGTATGTTGAACATCTGGGCTGAAAGATCATGCAAGCAGTAGGAAATCAGGCTCTATTCCAGTAACTCCATTTCTAAAACCACTTGCTTTGTTATGGGCAGGATCCCCTGATCTAGCAGTGTTTTAGTGAGATCACATTACATGACAGTAATAAAATTCACAGTTTGGTACATTATGGGTCTTATAATTTTATTATAAAAACGTTACAAAATAACAAACTATTCAAAACCTCTGTAAAATGACTGCAGACACTGGAAAAGGGCAGTGTGATTGCAAATAAACAGCAAGCTACTTGGTACATAAATAACTTTTTTGGTATATAGTACAACTTTCCAAATGGAAAAGGTCAAGGCTGGGGGCTTTGTTAGCTTGTTTTCTACTCCCTTTAAGTAGAGGAAGGAGTTCTTACTTCACAGATCACAGAATGATGAAGGTGGAAGGGATGTCAGGTGATACTGTCCAATACCCCTCCTCAAAAACAAGATCACCTAGACCTGGTTGCCAAGGACCACAGCCCGATGGCTTTTGAGTCTCTCCCGCGCTGGAGATGGTTATTGGTGAGGCACTAACTGAAACAACATGAATTTGTCACAACACCCAGTGACACAAACAACTGTTTGTTCAGAAGCTCATTTGATGAATGTCCCACTTAAAATACCTGAAAAGATGGTAAGAGATCACCTGGAAATACAGCTGTTTGGCCCATGTGGTCTGGTGTGGTGTGTCAGTGTCACACCCCTTCTTCAAATGAGCACCAAAGTGAAAAGAACAACTCTGTACTGCTTGAACTGGGGAAGAAACCTCCACCTGTGCTGTGAAATCAGAATTGCTTCGTTCAAGCTCCTGGGTTTCTCCTTCTCCTGTGTCCCTCACATGACACTGATGTAGTCAGCAAAGGCCTGGGACGAGTCCCACGAGTCGTTGACTACACTGCACACAGCTTTGAGACGCCGCAGCGCCTCTTGGGCTGTTTCTGCATCCTGGTCCAGCCAATTTTGGAAGAGGCGGAGGTGTGTGAATGGAATCTGTCCCCCTCTCTGCTGGATGTGGCCTTCCAGCTTCTTTGTGAACTCCAGCAGCCCATCGGGTTTGATGCAATTTGAGCTTTCCAGGGAAAGAAGAAAAAAAAGAAAGCCATTAAGAGTCTAGGCTATAATTTGAGCAGTTTAAATTACTGTTCTTCTAGTAACTGCCTGTGCAGGTACCTGAGGATGTTTCAAGGCAAAACGCACCTTCCTTCAGCAGTACAAAGTGTGAGTGTTTCTCATGAAAAACAAAACTGAGTATGAAGGGCTGGAAACGTTTTTTTAAACCAGGTGGTAACAACTGCCAAGTTAAACTCATTATCCAGACCTCTTACTAATCACTTAAGTAGACCTAGCTGTGGCCTTAAAATGTTGCTGGACCCAAGCAGTGCCAGGAGCATTTCAGTCTCATGGCAGCTGTCAACTGCCTGGACCAAGGGGCCTAGCCCAACCCACAGGTCCCAGTGCAAGACTCTGCAGTAAGTGATCATTTATCTCTTCCTGCTGAGAAAAGCTGAAGGGCATGTGTCAGGTCCTGGTATTTCTAGGAGATTAAAGGTCAATTCCCATGCAGAGATGTGTAAATAAATATGAAGTTGGATGCTGGACTTAATTCTTGTCAGAGGCACAGTAACAATCAAACTTCAAGCCTGCTGAAGGAGGTTGTGGTTAAATAAATTGTCAAGCCTGAGTACTCTGAGCAACCTGGGCCATGAGGATGTAAGGAAGGGGCAGAATCAAGCAAAGCAGTTGTTAGTATCGCAGAAATACCACCCCCATGTGCTTCATGAAGGTTACTGCCTATCTGTAAGGCCATTCAGGGTCAAGAAGAGAGCAGCAGTTCCCCCCAAAGATGGGGGAAGGAATGCAGAGGCACTCTCAGGATCTGCCAGGAACTGTGACAGCATTCCCTTGCTATGAAGGGGCAGTGGGAACAGAGCTGTTCACACGGATGCCCAAGACTAAAAGTATGTAGGGAAGTTAGTCCTAACTACAGCTCAGGGAGGGCCTGCAGAAGAATCCCTGGAAGGACTCTGTCTTTGCAAGCTGCTTTAAAGATGGAGCCTGACTCCTTATAAAGGAGAAATGTCTTAGAGATAGATTGTGGAGGTCTCTGAGGTTGTATGTGCCCATTGCCCATCTCTAAGCTTTTCTTGGGCACACGTTCCTTCAAGGAAGGAACAAAGCCATGCTCAGGTTCTCCTGCTGTCAGAGCCCAGCTCAGCTCTCTCCCTCCGATAACAAGAAATTCAGTGTTTAGAGCAGCAGAATACCTGACATCCAGCTGGCAGAGAGAAGAGGAGGAATCTTCAGAGAAAATGTCTGCAAGGGCAACCAGCCTGTGATTCCCTGAAAGGGGAGAAATGCACCTATTAGATGCAGACAGGAAACTGTCTTAAATTTTAAGTGGCCATAGGGCTGGAATTGTAGTGCAAAAAAGGAGTCTGTAAACATGTGACTGCAACACAAAGGGGCCACCTCTGCACCCTCAGTGGCATCCCCCTGAGCAGTGTTTGAGGCAATGAAATCATTTGCTGATAGGGCAGTTTGTTTCCCTAGAAAAATACTGGGTTTGTTTGAGAAGTCCAGGTGCAGCTTTTTTTTTAGAAATTACGTGTATTCTGGTTATCCCAAACTTTCCTGTTTTACTTCATTAACAGGAAACAATATTCTGGATTTATCTGAAATTAATTTCCCAAACATTTCTACTTGGCCCGTGATCCAAAAAGCCTATCATTTCTTTAAGTTCAGTTCCAGTTCTTTGACACAAACTCCTTCTTTACTTGTTCTCATCCCTCCAGTGGCTGCCAACAGCTGTTAAGACACAAATTGCCCAAGCTTGGGCAAAATCTGTGCCTCTGAATCAGAGGCAGTGCATCTGCTGCTGGATCTGTTCCTGTTACAGTCTGAAGCAGATCAGTGTTCAGTAACATCTGGAGACCTGCTGGAACTTGCTTTTGCTGCAGAGAAAAGCAGCCACAATTCCTGCACAGTTCCTGGGTCCTTGGTACATTGCTGAATGCAACTGAAATTCTGCCTTTAACAAATGGATCCAGTGCTCCGTATTTTGTGAACTAAACCCACTCTGTTCCTGCATGTGGTAAGTTCAGCACTGTGGTCAGCAGCTCTCAATGGTCCTGACTCCAGCCCCAAAGTTCCCTCCAAGAGAGCTGCTCTGAGGCCCCACAGCAACACTCCCAGTACGCACCAAGGCGGTTCCCGGGCAGTTTGAGGCTCTTCAGCGACGGATTTCTTTTCACTGTATTGATTATTTCTGACAAAAACTCAGCAGTAGAGCTTTCAAACAGCCGGCAGAAGGAAAACGTGATTTCTATGAAGGAATGGATTTACAGTACGTATGAGTACTCCCTGTGCTTCATTATTCCGTAATTACATTCTGCAGACAGCTCCAGCCTCTAATCCACATGCAAGAACAAAGCTCCCCCAGCAGTGGATTGCGTGTAACACCACTTCTGCTGTGTCAGGCAGAGAGCAGAGATCACACCCAGGTCAGCAGCTCTGCCAGCTCACCCAGTTAAAGGCTGATGTGCTCTGCAGGTTAAAACTCTTTGTTTTATAGCTGAGACTACAGACTCTTCCCTGCAGCATTTTCCAGCCGCCCAGCAGCTCCTCTGCTCCACTGACACAAAGAACCAGGCACGTTCCCACTCAGACAACACCTGCAGATCTGCTCCAGGGACTGTGACATTTGGCTAAACCTTACACATCCAAAGATCCCCCCTTAAATGTCAGCCAGCCAAAAGCAGCCATCCGCAGCACCTTTCCAAGCAGCAGCACCCAGGAGTTTGCTGTACCTTGCAGGCCAGGATCCTGAAGCAAAAGCAGAACTTCTCTCTGGTGCTCAGCCAGGTTCACATCATGAAAGCTCAGTTTCTTCAAATTTGGAGTACACTCTAAAAGCAAAACAAGTTCTCAGGTAAAGCACTGCACATCCTTGGGATAAAAAGACCCTGATCCAGCTACCTGCTAACAGCCAGAAACTGGCTTAGACTGTGGGTAATTTGTGCTGGATTGTGGATAATTAAAAAGGAACCACTGTGCTGTGCAGGATCATCCACCTAGCACAGCATGTGGGATGGCTGACACCCATTTCCTTTTCTTGGGAGACTTCAAGGATGTCCACACTGAAGAAATGGACCCACCTAAGCTGGCTTCATACTACAGGATGGAAGACCACAGCGTGGAAGCTACACTGTGTGTGCCCCAGTGATGCTGCCCACAGGTTAGCAGAGTACCTTTGAGCACCTCCAAAAGGAGCCCAAGCTCCTGGGGGCAGGGCAGTGTGGCACTGTCAAGGGACAGCTGCTGGAGGGACTTGGACGCCTTGAGCACCGGCAGCAGGAACGCGGTGTGCAGAGGTTCCCTGGGGAATCGGATCTCCAGCACCTCCAGGCAGCTTTCTAAGGGAAGAAAAACAATGAAAGAGTTTGCTCTGGAGTGCCTGTCTTCAGTGTAGCTGGTCCCAAAGCAAGCAGAAAGCCTGTATGCCCAACACCACCGTCCTTTAGGTGCATAGAAATTACCTATGGAACATACCCTGCCCTGAGGAGCTCTGACAACTCAGACCTGGGGTGATGTCAGTCACTTACAGCTCATTCAGGATTCCTGCCAGACCACAGGGCCACCAATTTCTACTGTGCTCAACAGTGCTTGAGAAAAGGTCACCCTTTAATGCACAAACCAGTCAGTGTCTTCCCAGACCACAGGTTTTTCCTGACCCTACTCCAAATGCACTCAGCCTTTGCTCACTGCTTTTCTGGCAATTCAAGGGCCAATAAGGGTGATGGGAGACCTGTGAGCTGAGCACACACTGCTGTAGCTCCCAGGCTGTAATCCGAAGGCTTGGGCAGTGCTTTGCCATCTCCTGTGGTACTGTGATGATCAAAGGATGCTTTCCCTCTGCTTAAGGGTGTGTCTAAGGCTTACAGCCTCACAGTCAATGGGATGGACAAAGTGGAAGCTCCCAATCAATTTACAGATCTGGTGGGATAGGCTCCCCATGGACAGTCACAGGTAGCAGGTTATGACCGGCCCTGTACAAAGATGATGTTGCAGCAGGCTGGGATACAGCAATAAAACATTTTCTCCAAGATTCCAGCTGAACACCTCAGACTGGAAGTGACAAACTGTAACAACATCTAAATCAGAAAGGTGAGGCTGTAGTTGCCTAATAACAAACCACCATAACAGTGTAGAGTGAAGCATGTACCAAGCCTTTACAGTTCTATCTGCCTGCCAAGTCCCGGCCATCACTCAGAATGATGATTCCTACCTGGGATTTCTGCCTTGCTGCAGCCTGGATTCTCCTCTGGCCTGCTGCCATCCAGATGGTTTTTGAGGTCGAAGCTGACCGAGAGCGTGTGGAGCTGGGGAAGGGCGCTCAGGACGCAGCGAACGAGCTCCATGCAAGGCATGTGGGAGAACATGTCGCTCACGCGCAGCACGCGGAAGCGGCATTCCGGGTGGCGGGACAGGGCCCGGAGCCCGGAGAGGATGCAGGAGATGTTGGCATGCAGGCCTGGAACAGCATTTGTACAGAAAAGTATCAGCTGTGGGCGTACAGACACCGACACGCAGAGCTGGAGCTGCAGCGGTGGCAGCCCGAGTCTAAGGCTGAACTCACAGACAGCTTTATCCACGCATCCTTAAGCCACACTGTGTGCGTGGGAGATGGAGATCTGGCTCTTCCCTCTGCCTGCTCTGAAGGGCGTTTAAGCACAAAGCCAGAGGCTGTTCTGGGGCAGAGGGATCCCATTCTCTCCTTCCACTCTTCACACTCACTAAACATCTTGCCCAACACCTTTCTCAAGATGGGGCCCCAATACTCCTACAATTCCCCTTCCAGTGAAAATTAACCCAGGGTAAACCGAGCAGTAAGCCAGACCATTAGAGCAGGGCTGGAAGGAAGTGCCCTATTCACAGCACTGACCGTTGTAAGACAGAACGAGGTTTTCTAAAGACACCCAGGAGCTCAGCAGGTTACTCAGAGCCCGACATGTCTCCCCAGTCAAAGGAATGGAGAACAATTCCAGTGTGGAGACACTTCGGAAGCGGTGAGCAGCTTTCAGAGAAAAGATTCCAGCAGGTCCTCCTCTTTTCTTACAGCCTGCATGGCCAGTGTATGGAGATCCTGGGGAGGAACTAGTCCAGTTCTCAGTGTTCTCTCCCTCTGTGGTCTTGGTTTTGTCCAGTAACCCTGAATTATCCTCTCTAGCAACAGTAAAAACAAAATCATACAGATCTTCTGGGTCAGCATAGTGTCCCCTGCTCCGTCGGAGGCAGCGACGTTTCCTCCCCACTGCAGGTTTCAGCCGTCTGCGCGTCTTTCGAGGAACAGGGTGACAGGACAGCTGCTCTGAGCTGGAACGATGGGAAGATCCCCCCTGAATGCTGGTGTGCTCACAGGGCACCTCGCTGCTTGTCTCCTCACACGCTGGGTTTTGCAGGGGAGGACTTCTGAGGCCAGAGAGGACAGAGTTCATGTGAGCTTCAGCCTCTTCTGGGGATCCCTTCTGGTTCTCACCACGGCTCCCCTCCCGCTCAGCAGTATAGCCCCTCTCTGCTCCCTCCTGTGCTGACTCCTGGCTTTGGGCTTTGTCCTCCTCTCTGCAAAGGCCACATGGGCTGCCGTGATAGGCGAGGGCATTCCCCGAGCGCCAAAACCCAGCGCTCATGCTCAAGATGAGAACGAGCAGAACCGTGTCGGGAACAGGCCAGGAACACATGGACACCTGGCTGACGGAGCCGTGGTGGATCAGCCGGTGAAGGAGCAAAACCAGCGAGCGCCTGACGGACTGGTCGCAGGAGAGGAGGTGCTGGAACTTCAGGATCTGCAGGGAGCCAGCCAGGTTTTCAAGCACCTTGTGGTTGTGCTCAGCAGTGAGTTCCACGGCCCCCTGGAGCATGTTGCAGAGGGTGAGCTGGGAAACGTGCGGGGAGCTGTGGAGCAGCGGCGAAAAGTGACGGTCGTTGAGGCGCCAGTCAGAGGAAACGTCCAAGACACCATGGAGGACGTTGGAGAAGAACGTTTCAAGGAACTTCTTCCTCCAGCAGGTTATGCTCTGCAATTGAACAACAGGGTGTAGGAACAAAAAGTCAGCATCCGTTTTTCTCATTCTTTTTAAGTAAAATCATTGCTGTATGCTAGCCTGGTGTCACCCCTCCTGGTAGCTCCACTGGGACCACCTCTCTAGTTCTCAGCATCCTTCCTCAGTGTATTCCTTGAAAACCTGAGTGAATCCCATTGCTCTCTTCATCCTCCTTCTGGCCTAATTTAAACACTCATTGGTTTGGAGCTGGGCCATTTTTTTTGACTATTAAAAACCACGTCACCAGCAATTTTCTTCCAGAGCATCTATTTACTGGCTGTCATTAAGTTGTCTGTTAATAATTCTTTTACGATGATGAAGCAATGAAGCTGCTTCATTTTTTCTACATAAAACATTCTCCAAACTCACTCTTTTCTTTATGTTTTTCATGCTTTCTAAGACAGCACCGGTTTTTTTTTTGCCAGCATAGGTGTAAACCGTGATATAAGATACTGTTTTTATCCTCTGTTTCACTGAGAATCTCTGAAGATGGAGATTTGCTCTTTTAGCAAACTCAGTGTTGGGAGATGAAGGGTGTGGCTGTGCACTACACTTCCTTTATGAACCCCGTTTCCCAAAATGTTTGTATTTCCAGGATCACACCTCGGTCCAGAGCTCTACAAACACTTATAAACAGGCGCCAGGAATTGCTTGGAGGCAGCCAGAAAGAAAACCTCATGGAAAACAGCAGAAACAGGGCACCTGTGTCGAGCCCCTTCTCCCACCAGAGCGTTTCCTCACCTCCGAGTTGGGCGGCCTGGTTTTCATCACATCGTCCCACAGCTTGCGCCAGATGGGCTGTGTCGAGACGCCTGGGGGGAAGAATCATCAACCGGGCGCTTTCACCCCTCTCCCTCTCCCAGTGTCCTGCTCCGGGGCTTGATGGGGTGCCGGAGGCACAGCCGCACACCCCGCCCGGGTGTGGGATGCAGGGCGGTGTCCCTGGGACCCCTCTGGCTAAGGGCTCCCATTTCNCTCCCCAGTCTCTCACCCCATCAGTTTGAGGGGCTCGTCCCTCCCGCCCAGGGGTGTCCCCACGGGTTCGCCGCCGTCCCCGCCGGTGTCACCTGCTCTCCGCGCGGCGTCCTCGGCCCGCTCGAGATGGAAGACGGTGAGGAGCGGCAGGAGACCCCGCAGGAGGTGCCCGGGCAGCGCTGCGGAGAGCCAGAGGGAGAGGGCGGCAGGGTGCGGGCAGGCCCGGGCCCCGCGCCCCGCCGCCCCGCGCCGCCCGCGCCTTACCCCNGAGCTGGAACGAGGGGAAGATCCCCCCTGAATGCTGGTGTGCTCACAGGGCACCTCGCTGCTTGTCTCCTCACACGCTGGGTTTTGCAGGGGAGGACTTCTGAGGCCAGAGAGGACAGAGTTCATGTGAGCTTCAGCCTCTTCTGGGGATCCCTTCTGGTTCTCACCACGGCTCCCCTCCCGCTCAGCAGTATAGCCCCTCTCTGCTCCCTCCTGTGCTGACTCCTGGCTTTGGGCTTTGTCCTCCTCTCTGCAAAGGCCACATGGGCTGCCGCGATAGGCGAGGGCATTCCCCGAGCGCCAAAACCCAGCGCTCATGCTCAAGATGAGAACGAGCAGAACCGTGTCGGGAACAGGCCAGGAACACATGGACACCTGGCTGACGGAGCCGTGGTGGATCAGCCGGTGAAGGAGCAAAACCAGTGAGCGCCTGACAGACTGGTCGCAGGAGAGGAGGTGCTGGAACTTCAGGATCTGCAGGGAGCCAGCCAGGTTTTCAAGCACCTTGTGGTTGTGCTCAGCAGTGAGTTCCACGGCCCCCTGGAGCATGTTGCAGAGGGTGAGCTGGGAAACGTGCGGGGAGCTGTGGAGCAGCGGCGAAAAGTGACGGTCGTTGAGGCGCCAGTCAGAGGAAACGTCCAAGACACCATGGAGGACGTTGGAGAAGAACGTTTCAAGGAACTTCTTCCTCCAGCAGGTTATGCTCTGCAATTGAACAACAGGGTGTAGGAACAAAAAGTCAGCATCCGTTTTTCTCATTCTTTTTAAGTAAAATCATTGCTGTATGGTAGCCTGGTGTCACCCCTCCTGGTAGCTCCACTGGGACCACCTCTCTAGTTCTCAGCATCCTTCCTCAGTGTATTCCTTGAAAACCTGAGTGAATCCCATTGCTCTCTTCATCCTCCTTCTGGCCTAATTTAAACACTCATTGGTTTGGAGCTGGGCCATTTTTTTTGACTATTAAAAACCACGTCACCAGCAATTTTCTTCCAGAGCATCTATTTACTGGCTGTCATTAAGTTGTCTGTTAATAATTCTTTTACGATGATGAAGCAATGAAGCTGCTTCATTTTTTCTACATAAAACATTCTCCAAACTCACTCTTTTCTTTATGTTTTTCATGCTTTCTAAGACAGCACCGGTTTTTTTTTTGCCAGCATAGGTGTAAACCGTGATATAAGATACTGTTTTTATCCTCTGTTTCACTGAGAATCTCTGAAGATGGAGATTTGCTCTTTTAGCAAATTCAGTGTTGGGAGATGAAGGGTGTGGCTGTGCACTACACTTCCTTTATGAACCCCGTTTCCCAAAATGTTTGTATTTCCAGGATCACACCTCGGTCCAGAGCTCTACAAACACTTATAAACAGGCGCCAGGAATTGCTTGGAGGCAGCCAGAAAGAAAACCTCATGGAAAACAGCAGAAACAGGGCACCTGTGTCGAGCCCCTTCTCCCACCAGAGCGTTTCCTCACCTCCGAGTTGGGCGGCCTGGTTTTCATCACATCGTCCCACAGCTTGCGCCAGATGGGCTGTGTCGAGACGCCTGGGGGGAAGAATCATCAACCGGGCGCTTTCACCCCTCTCCCTCTCCCAGTGTCCTGCTCCGGGGCTTGATGGGGTGCCGGAGGCACAGCCGCACACCCCGCCCGGGTGTGGGATGCAGGGCGGTGTCCCTGGGACCCCTCTGGCTAAGGGCTCCCATTTCCAGCCTAGAGGAGCTCCTCTCTCCAGCTGAGGGTCCCTGCGGTGTGCGGCTCCTCCCGCCAGCTTTGGGGGCATCTCCCCAGTCTCTCACCCCATCAGTTTGAGGGGCTCGTCCCTCCCGCCCAGGGGTGTCCCCACGGGTTCGCCGCCGTCCCCGCCGGTGTCACCTGCTCTCCGCGCGGCGTCCTCGGCCCGCTCGAGATGGAAGACGGTGAG
>VZTI01004801.1:637664-650557 GCA_013397865.1 Struthidea cinerea
CAATCCCCCTCTAAGCCCCCCATTTCAGCTCTCGCTGCACCCCCGTGCCGCCGCTCCGTGTGCAGCCGGGCCCGCGCCGGGCCCCCGACCCCATTCGGCCATTCCCAGAATCCTGGAATCACCGAATATGCTGAGTTAGAAGGGATGCATCAGGATCGTCGTGTGCAACTTCTGGCTGTGCGCAGGACACCCCAGCAATCCCACCCCGTGCCTGAGAGCATTGTCCGAATGCTTCTTGAACTCAGGCTCGGTGCTCTGGCCTCTTCCCTGGGGAGCCTCTTTCAGTGCCCAGCCACCCCGTGGATGAAAAGCCTTTTCCTGTTTCCCCACTTCAGCCCCTCTGTCACAGCTTCATGCCATTCCCTCTGGTCCTGTCACACTCACACTCCGGAAAGGCCCCATGGACTTCTGGCAGCACAGAACTCAGTGCTGGATTGTCCCAGAGAAACACGAAGGCCGGGTGGAGGGGCTGGGTGCTGGGATATCAAGGTATTTTGTCTTTTAACACCTCTTATTTTTCCCCACAAGGCTGCCACGGCCCCGCGCATCCCGTCCACGCGGCTGGCCCTGCACCACTTCGACACGAACTACAGCCTGCACCTGGGGGCCCTGTGGCCCTCGGTCCGTGCTGGGCTGCTCTGCGAGCAGAAGTATGGGGCCCTCCTCAACAACTTCGCCACTGCTGACCACGTTCCCCAAGAGCTGGAGCTGCTCAACGCCACCGATTTCATTTCCGAGGCCTCCCAAAAGGCGCAGCAATGGCAGCGGGTTGTAGCTGCGGGGGAAGCGGCCAGAGGGTGCCAGGAGGGCTCTGGTGAAGGCAGGACCGTGATGCAGGCAGAGATAATGACACAGGCAGAGACATCGCCACTGCTTAGTGCCCCCATCAGCTCCAAAATCAAGTGCTACACCTTCCCCAGGGGCAACATCACCCGCTTTCGCCCTGCACGGTGAGACATCCCTGGACCCATCTTTGCCAGCCTCAGGGGCTCCTTCCATATGTCCCCATCCTCACTTCCATCTGCTCTTTTATTTTCTTTTCTTTTCCCCTCATACGTTTGCTTTTGTTACGCAAACTGATGATTTCCAGGCCAGATGCTCTGGGGCTCCTCGACTATTACCTCATGGATGCAGCATCTCTCCTGCCTGTCCTGGCGCTCAACGTGCAGCCAGATGACTTTGTCCTCGACCTCTGTGCTGCTCCGGGTGGGAAGACTCTGGCTCTGCTGCAGACTGGGTTTTGCGGTGAGTGTGGATGGGCGTTCCCTTGTTCCCATGCGTAAAACAGGGCTGGAGCAGTGTGCTGTGCCCATTCATGTCTGACCATTAATAATTTCCAGGTGCAAGAGTTGGGAATCAGGTGTGGTTTTGCAAAAGTGACATTCCCAGTGTGCCTGTTCTGTCCTGTCAGGGCACCTGGCAGCCAACGACGTCTCCGTTTCCCGGACGAAGAGGCTGTACCAGATTCTCCATAGCTACGTCCCCAGAGAAGTCAGGGATACTGTGAGTGTCACATCCTATGATGGAAGGGACTGGGACCAGGTGAAAGGTGGCACTTTCCATAAGGTAGGTGTTTGGGAACCAGTGAAGATAAACCCATCAAATTCACTTCCCTCCTCTTTTTGAGGAAGACAGCAGCTTATCTTTCTGTATAATTGTGTAGTTTTTCATAATCTTAAATGCAGAGAAAGAGAGAAGGCCAAGCCACATAAGGAGTAATATTTCCTCCTGCTATCCCTTTCTGCAGGATCTGGTGCATGTGTGCATCTAGACTTGTACCTTTATTTGCCTGAGTAATCCCCCATAGAAATCCTGTTCTTGTCCATCACCTGGAAGGGGTTAAATGTGAAGATTAGATAATTCTGGCTTCTCAGCCGTGTTCAGCCACAGGGGCTGGGTTTGGTGTTCCTGAGGCTGGGTTGGGTACTCCGGGAGGCGTCGCTGCAGCAGCACTGCCCGTGTGTGCTGCAGGAACATTGCCAGGGACACACACAGAGCAGGAACATTAAATGAGGACATGAGTCAGTGTCGGATGTTTTCCACCATTTTTGCACATTCCCAAAATGCCAGAGCAGCCAGATGATTACAGTTCAGTGTGGTGCACACCTCTGCTCGGGCACTGAGAGCTGCTGGCAGCGGTGGAGGAGCTGGGCACGGGGCTGGCTGCATGAGGGGGCTTGCTGAGCTTGAGCTGGGCAGGGGTCTGAGGTGGGACCTCTGCTGCTGCAGGTGCTGGTGGATGTGCCCTGCACGACAGACAGACACTCGGCCATGGAGGAGGACAACAACATCTTCCACAAGAGGCGAACCAAGGAGCGTCAGATGCTGCCCATGCTGCAGCTGCAGCTGCTGATGTGAGTGAGCTCGGTTGTGTTGTGTTCCCCGGGTGCTGGGAGCAGCTCTCCAGCACTGAAACCTCTTCTCACTCTGTCTGTCCCCAACTGGGAAATGTGGGAACCACGTGTGGTTTTATGGCAATAGTTGGAACACATCAAACCACAGAAAGTGTAAGAAAGTGCACGTGTTCTTGGTCAGGTCAGGTGTCCTTCTGTCCCCAGCAGTAGCCATAGGATACAGGGAGAAGGGTCTAAGGAACAGGATGGGTGCAGCTGTTTTGGGTGGTGATCTCCTGGGTCCTGGCAGTCCACCCTGGAGGATTCCTGAGCGCTCACCTCTCCCAGCACACGGTGGGTGCTGGGAAGTGCCACAGCTTGTCACTGTGTGCTGTGGCAGTAAGGAAACAGATTAGACAGTCCCATGGCAGCACTTGAACTGCAAGAATCTCTTCCCCTGTATGTATATCCCGTTCCTTTGGATGTGACTGCAGGATTACACCTTCCGGCTGCTCTCCAGCAGCATCTCTCCCATGTTAAATTCTTTATCAATTTAAGTATCTGTTTGACTCATTGCCCTGGCCCAAAACACTCCTCGTGTTGCAGTGACCCAGACTGCCGAGCCTGTGGAGTTCAGGCGGGTTTGTCTGTCACTTCCTGTGAGTTCCCTGTTGGCTTCCCAGTTTCGGTGGGTGGGAACGCCCATGTCCCACAGAGTCCTCCTCATCCCGTGACCATGCGTGTGTTCACCTTGCCTGCAGGGCCGGGATCCTTGCCGCGAAGCCGGGGGGAGAGGTGGTGTATTCCACGTGCTCCCTGTCCCCGCTGCAGAACGAGTGTGTGGTGGAGAGGGCGCTGGACGTTGCAGAAGCCCAGTTTGACATCAGTATCCACGTTGAGGACTTGAGCCACTTCCGGACGCTCTTCCAGGACACGTTTTCCTTCTTCTTGGACTGCCGGCTCGGCGAGCTTGTCCTGCCTCACCTCACAGCCAACTTTGGGCCGATGTATTTCTGCAAATTACGTCGGATGTAGAAGGGGCAACAGACTCTGTCCATCTGCTGTCAGGAAATACCCCAACCTTTAAGGGAAAGCAGAACTGCTTTATATTTATTTTTCTTTCTAAAATGTCCCAAAGGAAGTCTGCTTTTTTACTGCAGACATGGGGAATAAATGAGAAAGACCTGCTGTGGTGTTTCCTTAATATTTATCTGTTTGAGACTGAGGTGTTTAATCTAGGGAAGAGAGAGAGGTCTTATCAGAGGGAGCGAGTTATCTGTCTGTGTGGGACAGGATAAATGGCCCTGCTCTCTCCCTCCTGTCTGACTGCTTTGATCCTACGTGAGCAGGTTTGGGTTAACAAACACCATCTGGGGATCTCAGCCTTTCTGTCCCGGATCTCACCAGCTGCATAAGTGAGTTGCATCTGTCTCTGCTTATCTCCTGCCTTCAGAGAGCGCAGCCTGAGGTCCTGAAATCAGAGGTTCCTAAGAGTGCCCCTCCTGTGGGGCTGGAAATGTGCTTGGGATGCTGGAGATCTGGTGCTGTCTCTCACATCCAGCAAGGCTGTGGATAAGTGTGAATGTTCCCATGGTAGATGCCATTTAATGTCCAGTGGGCAGGTGTTTGTATGATTTTGAGTAGTGACTTTGTTTATAGAATCATCACCCTCAGTGAAGGATTACTGGAGTTCATTATAAGAGTTGCTTAATAGTTACATTTTTATTTTTGTGAGCAAAGTACAGTGATGGGAAGTGACGGACACAGCTGTATTCCTCATAGGGCAGCCCACAGTTACATCCCCATGAAGTTACTCCAGTGCCAGCAAGAAAATACTATTGAACTTCTGTAATCCTTCCCTCTCAGCACCGCCCTGCCTCTGCGAGAGGCAGTGCTGATGGAAATGGGGGTGAAGGGCTGAACCCACATCCATGGCCATCCTTGCAGGAAGGTGCAGCTCCTAGATTTATCACTGTTTGAACCTATCTTAAGGCAGTCTTACAGGGCATCTTGGTTCCTTACAGGGTCTGTGCTTACTGGCAAGGAGAGGGCTCAGGAGGTGGCGTTTCCTTCCTCCTCCCCTCCTCAGTGTAGTCTCTGCACTGCTGGTGGCAGTCGTGCAGCGCTGTCCCTTCTCCTTGGGGACCGTGGTGACTATGCCACTCTCTTGTCACGGCTGAGGGTCTCCCCCTCCTTCATGAAGCGCAGGCACAGCTCCTCCTGCCACGGCAAGGCCACGCACTGCACGGCCACGGGCAGCCCCACGGCTCCTGACACAGCCTGCAGCAGGTGCATAAGCAGTGAGGGCTCATCTGGGGGGCTCAGACCTCCAGCAGGTTTTGGGGACTTGGTTTAGGCCTGTGGCTCATCCCAGAGAGTGGGGAGGTTGGAGTTTGAGCCCTGTTAATGTGCTGGGCAGAGGGAAGGTTCTTGCTCTTCCGTGATAGAAATGGTTGCCAAATCTTGGGTAATGTGTTTGAGACACCTTCCCCCACACGCACCCCAGCCAGCTCTGCTTTGAGCTGTCTTGTAGGCAGATCCCTTTTCCTTCAGCCTCCTCATCCCTGATCCATGCTCCAGTGACAGCCTGGGCCTGGTTGAAGGCATCATGAAGCAGGAGGAAAGTGCAGTGCAGTGCAGTGGGCTGTGGCTGTTGCAAGGACCTGCTCCCAGAAGCTTTGCTGCAGCATGTTTCCTTGCTGGCCTCAGCCTACCCAGCTTGGGGGAGATCCTTTAGTCCCCTCAAATCTTAGTCACTTACCGTTTGGGGGCTTGGGAGAAAAGCAAGGAGTGTATTTAAGGTGGATTTGGGGATTAGCAAGGGTGTATAAAAAAGAGATGAATTTTTTTTGCACTGTACCCATGCCAATGGAGATATTTAGGAGCCCGTGATATCATTGAAACTGTTACCAGAACACCCATCAGCAGTCTCTGCTCCACCACTTCCCATACCTGTTTCAGTGTCCGGTCCCAGGGGTCATCACAGCATCCTTGGTAAAGCTTCAGCTCTTCCTCATCAGCCTCTGTCACGGTGCTGACAGGAACAACCCCGGCGGGGAAGTTCAAGACGTTGTACAGCATCGTGGAGGAGATGGCAGCTGAGAGAAGCAGGAGAGGATGCAGGCAGTCACAGCCTCCTGTCTTACTTCAAACTTACACATTCCATATTCACTGAAGCCCCCGAGAACTATGTGTCTGTCTCCACCTGCTCAGAGAGCTCTTTGTAGTTACTTTTCCTTCCTAATTCCCATAAAAATGCTTGGGTGGGCAGTGAAGCTCCATGGTGGTGGATGTTTCCCTCCAGTCTCAGCCACTGTGGTTCTCTGCCCTCCTGGGGAGGCCCCAGACTCACTTACTGAGGAGTTTCCCGGGGTATCCCGTGGTGAAGGCCGGCCCCAGGACAGGGCACAGCACAACGTCCAGCTGGAGTTCCTTCCACTGGGTGATGAACTGGGAGCGGTACACCTGGGGGAGGAGAGGGGGATGCCATGGAGCCACGTCCATGCCTGGAGCATCTCAGCCTCTCCAGGCACACCTGTGGAGGCAGCAGCAGGCAGCAGTGCTTGAGGGATGAGGCAGAGGAGTGTGTGTTTGCCTCCACAACATGTGGCCAGGAATTTGAAAAGTCCCACTTCAGCCATCCCCACTCCCAGGACAGCCTTCATTGTGCCTGGGCATGAGCACTGCAGGCAACCAGTGAAGTCCTATCTGGGCTGACTCAAAAGCCCATCTACCCCATTCCTATCCTCCTTTGTGCCTTTCCCTCCATCCTGTCTCCTCCCCAGCAGTCCCTCCCCTGCACAATCCCTTTCCGACCTGGTGCTTGCCACAAGGCCTCAGCTTGTGGCATGATGCCAGAGAGGAAAGTCCTCAAAACACACCTGTATTTGATGGTGATGATTCCACATCTCCTTCACCGACCTGCAAGTGGAAATCATAGCAACATCTTAAAGCTTTAAGAGGAGGAGAAATTGCTTAAATAGTCCTCTGGGTTCATAAGCCCTGGTGATTTTGGCAATTGCTTAAAACAATACAGGTTTCACAATCTTCCTAAAGTTTCCTTTGGCATCTGGCCAAGCAATTAAGCAGCAAATGTCTGGACATGCTGGAGAGAAGGTTTCCCTGGTGGTCCTGGATTTAATACTCATCTCTTCCACAGGCTTGCAGTAATGACCTTATCCATTCAAGTGCCTCATTCCTGTCAGGATATCGCTAGGGGCAGTGAAGCCATGTCCAGCAATGAAGGACAACCCCCGCAGAGAGCTGATCACAGCCTGTTGTGAATCCAGTCCCCTGCAGTCATGGACACCTAGAGGAGAAGGTACCACCCATTTCCATGGACATCCATGGGGACAATGCCAACTTACCTCATTCCAGCCAAGGCACTCAGGTAGGCAGCCAGGCGGGGAAACTGGAAAGGCAGGAGGTTCCTTAGGGACATGACGTGGGGGTGCAGTAACTTGTGTCACCCTGGGAAGCCCCCACTCCTGTCCTGAGGGACAGGGACTCACCAGAGGCTTAAGAAGCAGAGCCAGCAGCTGCTTCACCAGCCTCGGCATCTTGCAGGAGTTCACCTGTGGTTTCAAGCCTGGATCTACAATATCTCCTGTGCTGAGAGATGACAAGAGGATGCGGTCATGCCATAGAAGCTTTCTCAGAGGCCTGTGTGTTGCCTGTTTGGGGTGGGAGGGCTGGGCTTGTTCTGCCTGTGCCGTGCTCACGGCGTGGGGCTGCAGGTGTTGGCAGCACTGCTGCCAGAGGGCTCCTACTTACAACACGTCCAACCAGGCACGGCCTCCATCCGCAAAAAACGTCTTAAAAAACAGTTCAGTCATGACATAGGGGATCCGAGGAGGAGAGAAGGGCACCAGCTGCACCAAAACACAAGATTATGTTGCGGCCTGGGGATGCAAATGGTTTCCAAGACCCAAATGTGGATATTCCTCAAAGGCAGAGAGGCACCTCCCTGGGCTCCACAGGCCAAGGGAAGCCCTGCTTCAACCCTTTTCCATCCAGCCATCTCCCCATGAGATTATTCCTGCTGGTTGCCCACGAGATGCACTTCTCCCCCAAGCAGGCGTGTCTCTGCCTGCTGTTACGTGGCTGGGGTGACCTAATCCCATACCTCTGCCGGGTCATTTTTCCCACAGCTGGGCTTGGGAGCTGCGTCTGGTTTCTGAAGGGTGCTTTCCTCAGCGAGGAGCGAGGCTGGGGACACGCTGGGGAGAAGAGCAGGGGGTGGTGGTGCTCACCTGGTGCCCGGCTGCCTGCAGAGCACGCCTGGTTTCCTGCACTGCCCTCCTCATGCAGGGGGGCAGCGGGAAGTAGCCGTCGGTGTCGTAGTACCCGACCCGCAGGGGAGTGGAGCTGGAGTACACCTGGAGCAAGGAGACACCGGTTTAGTGTTCCTATTCCTAATGGGATTGCTGCAAAAATCCTTTAGACGTACACCATGGAGCAGGTCTGGGACCAAGGCTGGATCCAGCCACACCCACGCTCCACCAAGAAAGCAAGGGGGGCCTCTCCGAACCTCGCGATGCAGTGGGAGGGTCTGTTTCCCCTACTCCTTGTATTTCCCTATTAAACTGTTAGATAGGAACTGTCGGCCAGTCTGGGACTAGGGTTGGACTCAGCTGGACCTAGACTCTGCCAGGAGTTTAGAAAGCAAGGGGGTCCTCTCTGAACCTCGTGGTTCAATGGGAGGGTCTTCCCTGCCCTTTGCACCCTTGTCCTTCGCATCCCCAGGCTCCGTGCAAATCATTCCAAAGTTGATTTTCCTCTGGGTGCTCCATCTTCGCAATGAGTAACAGAGTGAACCCTGTCATCGAACTCTGCCACCCTTCTGCAAATTAATGTTAAAACCTGATTATTCCAGTGCCTTTGCCGGTGATTCTTTCAGTGACCTAAATCACTCATTCATGACACCCACCCAGCTGGGGGCACGTCTGCTCCCACGCTGACACCCACTGCAGAGGGGGGCAAGAGCTCCAAATGTTAAGGAGTGACTAATTTTCTGGTTTGCTAATTACAGGTACCCTTTCCAAATGTCTACCCCTGCCTTTTCTTCCAGACCCCCCCTTCATCCCACCCTTCTGAAAGAGCCCAGCTACTCCAAATCACTGCATTCGACCACTGCTGCAAAGGGTGGAGGTGGAAAAACCTCCTGAAGCTGGTCTGCTGCAGAGGGAAAGTAAATGCCCTCAGTTAAGAGATTTTCTGCAGCAGTTTCTGGTCCTGTCTCATCTTCCCCTAAAGATCTCCAGCTATTTGCTCCCAGTGTCGCCTTCTTCCCCACTCTCTCCTGGATTCTCTCAAGTCAATGAGCTGCATTCCAGCTGAGCAGACAGACAGGATAACTACTGATTTGCCTATTTTTTTTTGTGAGAATTATGAATTGTGCTCTCAAAGACAGCTATTTTACTGAAACCCAGTACTGTAGAGATAACTGGACCCTTCAGGAAGGTGTGCAGCACCTTCCTGAAGGCTCGCTGACTGAAGCCTCACCTCCTCATTGAAGGGGATGGGGGGCACAGAGGGGTCCAGCTGGAACATCTCCTGGCAGAGCAGCGCCTTCATGCACAGGGCCAGGCTGTCCACGTCCCTCGCCATGGGCCCCACTGCACAAGGGACTGCATGGGACGAGAGCAAACACCCACACTGAGCAGATGGATGTGCCAAACACCATCCCATCCCTCTGCACAGCCACGTTGGGGTGAGCAGGCAAAGAGGGGTGTTTCAGATGGACTCCAGACAGGCCTTTGTTGTCTCAGGTTTTCTTCTGGCCTGCAGGAGAACATCAGGCTCTCCGCAGGATATAGGGAAAATGAATTTATAGTTCATGTACCTGCCAGGATGCCATTGACCGGGCCAGTCACTCCAGACAGGCTGTGGGAAAAGAAAAAGAAGTATATTGTTATTTCAGTAATGGGGAAATATTCCCAATATGTTTGAATAGTGTAGTGGGGTCTCCAGCTCAGGACCAGGAACAGAAAGAATTTATTTCAAAAATTTGAACTGAGTAGCGCGAAACAGGAAATTTTGGCCAAAATAAAACAAACAAACAAACCTAAACCCCAAAAACTCATCCTTTTGGTTCAACCAAAACTCTTCCCTTTTGGCATTATTTAACCACTTTAACCCCGTTTTACTTTTAACTCCAGGCTAGATTTACAATGAGAATATGCCCATTTCCCACAAAATCTAACCATGCTGTCTCCTGGGAGAGGTTTTGAGCAAAGTAAGCCGCCCTTTAAGAGCTACCCTCTCTCCTCCCTCCAAGTACTCGCCCAGTACTTTGCCATGAGGAGGGCTGGAAGGGCAGACCCAGCACCCACCTGAGCCTCTCAGCCGTGGGTTTGAGGCCGCAGAGCCCGCAGAAGCTGGAGGGCAGGCGGATGCTGCCGCCGATGTCGGAGCCGATGCCCAGGATGGAGCCTCCCCCCGCAATCAGAGCTCCCTCCCCGCCCGAGGAGCCCCCGGGGCTCTTCTGGGGGTTGAAGGGGTTCAAGGTCTGGCCAAAGATGGGGTTGCTGCAGTCGTAGCTGGGGAGAAAAAAGCCAGGGAACAGGCTGTGAGGAACAACTGAATGCCTTGGGTTTGTTTGCTTTCCCTTGCAGAGAGTCCGTGTGGCAGAGCCAACCCCTTCCTTCCATCCCGTAAATCCCTCAGCACATGGCTCATTCCCACGAGCCTCTGCTCTCCCTCCCATGCACAAGTGCACTTGATTTCTCTTAACCCATGGTAGGTTTAATCTCTTAATCTCATCTGACAGCTCTTTCAGTTGAGATTGTTGCCAGATAATGGAAGTGGGACTCTCCAGGCCACGTCTCGGGAGCCAGGGAGGAGCTTGTCCAGGGACCTACAGGCTGGGTTTTTCCTTCAGAAGCACAACCAGAGGGAAGATTTTTAATGATGTGTGTCACCTGAAGAGGGATTGTGGCACGTTGGTCATTGCAAATGGGATGGCCCCTTGTCTCTTCAGGACCTTGACCAGGACGCTGTCCTCCTCCATTGGAGTGCCCAGGCACTGCACAAGCCCACAGGTCGCCAAGTGCCCCTGCAGAGAGGAGAAGTGACAAGGGACACGGTCAATGCAGTTCCCCTGCTCTTTTGGAAGGATCAGCCGGTGTTCCTTCAGGGGTTGTGTGTTTGGTACCAACCCACTCCCTTGCGAGCCCTTGCTCAAAGGGCCGAGGACTCCCTCTCCTTCCACCCTTGGCAGAGGGCTGCCAAGCCCTCGCTGGGTTAAAGCTTCTCCTGAAGCTGTCCTTGCTCTTTTCCGTGCTCCTGTTCTCCCTGACCCAAATGCAACTCCATACTCCATAGGTGCACTAGCTCAGGATCAAACCCAGCGTCCTGCTGTCCACGTGAATCCACCAGTGGATGTTCAGGGAAGGAATAATCCCAGGTAAACAGAGTGTGACCCTTTTTCAGTTAGCCTTGCTATCTGGGGCTTGCTTTGGGCTTAAAGCCCTCAACCTTGGTGCAGCCTGTACTGTGTCACGTATCAGAGGAGAAATCATTTGTGTCTGTAACTATTCACCCCTGGTTTTTTTCTGCTGATGGAAGTTTGTGCTGCTTTTGGCCAGGGTAGAGTTTATTTTCTTCACAGTAGCTACTTCAGGGCTGTGTTTTGGATTGTGTGCTGTAAACAGTGTTGGTAACACAGGGAGGCTATTGTTACCACTGAGGAGGGCTTGCACAGAGCTTCTTGTACCGCCTCACCAGTGAGCAGGCTGGGGGTGCACAAGAAACTGGGAGGGCTCAGCCAGAATAGCTGATCCCAAGTGACCAGAGGGACATTCCATGCCATATGGAGTCATGCTCAGCTTGTAAAGCTGGGGGAAGAAGAAGAAGGAAGGGGAGATTTTGCGGAGATTTTTGGGGTGATGGCGTTTGCCTTTCCCAGTTACCATCGCACATGATGGATCCCTGCTCTCCTGAGGGTGGCTGAACGCCTGCCTGCCCATGGGATGTGGTGAATGAATTCCTTGTTTTGCTTTTCTTGTGTGTGCAGTTTACCTAATAAACTGTCTTTATCCCAACCCACAGGTTTTCTCACATTTACCCTTTCTATTCTCTCTCCCCCCATCCCACTGGGTGCGGAGTGAGTGAGTGAATGAGTGAGTGAGTGAGTGCCCCTGGGTTGCAGCTGCCTCAGACACATCCAGGTTTCCTGTGGTGCAGGCAGGGAGGGATTGTGCCCCTTCCCCATTCCCTGTGTCCCACCACTTCAGCACCCAGCCCAGCCCACGATGGGACACTCCACAAACTCAAAGGGAAGAACCTTGTGGCCGATGTGATCCTTGATGCTGACGGGGATGCCGTAGAGCAGCCCTTTCTCCTTGTGCCGTTGTATCTCCCGGAGCTGCTCCTCACACTCTGGGATGAAGTGTCGCAAGCAGTTTGTCTGCTGGGTCACTTCCAGGGCCTTTGTTGGACGTGGAAGATAAGGTGTTAGATAAGAACAGCGTCATCACACATCTGCATTCAGTGGCTGCCTTGATCTACAAAATGTGGCATAAATAACCCTATCTCCAGATCATCCCGGCTCAAGCCATCTCAAAGGACTGTCCCAGTGAGGGATCTGACCCAGGACTTCCAGCATGTTTTTCTCTAAATAGCTGATGTATTAAGGGCTGGTCATAACCCAGCTCCAACGAGCCTTTTCAGCCACCAGCACACACACCACGGCATGGAGAATGTAAGAGATTTGCTTTGTCCATCTCATTGTGGATGGACATTCACCTTCTCTAAGTAGGTGTAGAGGACAGTCCTGGGGGACAGAGACCCTTCCTGGAGTCTTCCAGTGAGTTCCAGCAGGGGCAGGGACAGGATGGCATCTGTCTGGACACTGGGGACCTGCAGAGAGAGGGAAGATGAGGGGGATCTGGGGCAGCAGCTCCAGTTACCCTTTGGCTCAGGGGATAAGGCTGTTAAGTTTTGTCAACATTATCAACAGAGCTTGCTGGAAAGGCAGATCCTGCATGTGGGGGTTCAGACCTTGAGCTGCCAAGTGTTGTATCCTGAGTTTGGATATCACAAACAGGATGCAAACACAGGAACCCAGGTGTGGAAGGGCTTTGTCCATCCACTGCAGCAGAGGACATGGCAATGCCTTCCTCCTGGCACAGTGGGACTTACCCACTGACCAAGACATAACCTCAGCTGAGCAAACACTGCCTAGGGCAGGAGGTACCAAAGTCCTTGCACACAAGTCTCAGGCTGTCCTTTCATCCCTCAGAACAGGTACAAGCAGTGTTGCAGACAGCCCAGGCTGAGAAGAAACATTTAATAGCTCAAGCCCATCAAACTGCAAGGAAGTCAGCAGGGACTCACAGGAGGTCTAGTCAGGTAAAGAAGACAGGCAGTTCTCAGTGCCACCAGGTTTTTAGAGGTTTTATATCACATACTTATATGTATATAGATATATACATATAAATATATATTAAATACAAAAATATATATATTATATGTATTTATATGTATATAGATATATATTTATATAAGTTTTTATATCACATATTTATATGTATAAAATATATATTTAAATATATACAT
>VZTI01004801.1:650611-679812 GCA_013397865.1 Struthidea cinerea
ATATCTATATACATATAAATATGTATCTATCTATATACATGTAAATATATACATATTTATATGTATATAGATATATATTTAAGAAAAAAGGCTGTAGAGATATGTATCACTTGTAAGCTTTATCTCCAGGTATGCCACCTGCATAAACATGAGCTGGTTTACCCAGCAGGTATTCAGAAGTGAAGGGAGCAGAAAGGAAAGGTGGTTAGAAATGACTGTTGCAGAAGGAATTTCAGTGTCCCAGGGGACACTGAAAACCCTGTGCTTCATTAGTGTTAAGTTAGACCAGGCACCTTCTGGGCAGCCTGATGGGAGGTGCCGCTGACTGGGAACACTGCAAAAGGTCTTTTGGAGACACCCCAAGAACTGCCCAGAAGCCAGGTGTTAGAGACAAAGGTATATGGCTGTGAACAGATGTGCAAGCTTAGAGTTAAGCAGAGGAAAAATCTTTCTTGCTTCTACCCATTATCGGCAAGAGACATTTGCAGATCGTGAAAGAATTGGAGTTTAGATCAATGAAGATCTGGTGCATGATCACCTGTGTTGTTCAAAAACCTCTTCTCAGTGAGTAATTCACATTCCCCAAGCTGTAGACTCCCACCACATCTCATCCAGCTTGAGGAGGGCAGTGATCTCCCTTTCTCCCAAGGCACCCTTTCCTCTTGTTGAGGGCTGCTGGCACATCTCCTTATAAAAGCTGTGGGGCCATGAGCTGGAAGGAGGAGCTGAAGGACAACATCAGCAGACACCCCTGTGGGACTCAGACCCCCCCAGAAGGATGGGTTACCTGCTCCCTGAACTGCTGGACAACCTTTGCCATTTTCTTCATACCCTCATCCCGGGTCCTCTGAGCCTCTTCCATTTTCTCCTGGATCATCTTTCTGCTCAGCCATTTCCAGACCACCAGGGCTGCCACGGAGCCGCCGAGCAGGGCGAGGGCAGCAGAAGTGTCCACCTTCCTCTCTGGCAGGAGCTGTCTCAGCTGCTGCTGGACCATCGTGTGTGTGTTTCTGGTCTCCAGGGATGGAGTGAGGAAGAAAAGCAAGGCAGGTGCAGGAGACTTTCCCTGACTCCCCAGGCCCATCCCTCCCCCCAGCACCATTATCCTGGGTCAGCAAATAGTTCAGATAATTCAGCCCAAAGCTGACCCCTGCAAAGCTACTGTAGGTGGAGCGTGCAGTGAAAATGATTAACCACGAAATGGAGAATGTAAAGTTTGGCCAATGAACCTTGTGTTCATGGGGGTGTTGGGTTTATAGGGGCTTTCTGGGCTGTGGGAAGTTCTCTGCTGGGGGGGACCGTAGGGTCAACTGAACAAATGAAGCAAGGGAATAGCTGCTCTCCTGTTTCCTGTGTAGCCTGAGATGACAACGGGGGAAGAGGAAAACCAGCTTGAAATAAGAAGGCTTCCCTACACAGGGTTGGGGAGTGGCATGCCAAGGCGATGCGTATCTGTGGGGTACCCTGGGCTCACCAAGCCCCTTCTGCTGCTGCCTGGGTGGCCAGAGGCTGTTTCGGCACTGCTGTGGTGTCCTCATGCACCAGAAGGAGGGGCTGTTCCACCCTGTGACAAAGCATGCTGGTATTGCCTCAGGAGTGGAAAATCCCACAGGCTTGCAGGCCAGAAGCAAACTATTTCCACCAGACATTGCAATGGCTGGTGTCTGACATCCTTCCAGCACAGATGCCGCTCACTACAAGCACCAAGAACCACACACTGAGCTGAAGACAACATTCCAGCCAACATCAGCCATGGTCCGTCTGCAATCTCCTCTGTTGCTTTTGGATGGTGGGTCCTCCCTGTGGGTCCCCTCCTTGGGAAAAGTGTTTGGGCAGCTATGGATTGTGCATTACAAAACTTTGCAAGCTTCCAGCAGAGTGTGGAACTGGATATGGGAAGGAGGCTGAAGAGCCTTCTCCCTTCAGGGCTACGTGGTCCTCTAGTGCTCAGTTTTCCATTGTCACGTCCGTTCTTAGCAGTTGTAGGAGTTCACTGCTGTTTTCTGTCACAATTTGTGTCAGCTGGGAATGTTCTTATCTTAGTTCTTAACTAGAGAAATGCATGGACTCTGAACAAAATCGGCTTTGGCGCCCTGGAGGAAACATTCTGGAGCTGGCAGCAATGTGGTAACAAATGGAGCTGACCTTTTGCTGTGTCCCTTCCAGCAGCACCCTTCCTTGGGGGATGCTGCCTCAGCTATGGCACTGCTGGTGTGACGAGAGCTGCAGCTTGGGGACGTGCCCGCAGCTCATCCTGCTCCTGCTCCGTGGTGCTGGCTGCAGCGGGAGCTCCAGAAGGTGCATGTGAGCAGAGTCAGCATGTAGCAATGCCCAGCCCTCTTCCAGTCCTCATCCAGCCTCCAGGAATCCGTGCAAGCACTTCCTGAGGCAGAGGTGGGTTCTTTGCCTGTGTGACAGCACCGCAGCCTCTGCGATGGGCTGAGCAGATGTGGGAGGGTTTCCTCCCTGTGCTGGGAAGTGTCAGGGCACTGGGCTCCCACACCCACCTGTGCACTGGGATCTGTGCCCTGATCCTGCCCTTTAGACACTTGGTAAATGTTTAACAGAGACAGACACAGCTGTGTCCGGACTGACTTGGCATCTCAAAGGACAGCTTTTTCAGCAGGCACAGCTGCATTTCCAGATGGCCGGATGCTGCTGGGGAAAACCCTTTTCCTATCAATGTGCCAGCATCTCCACATCCTTCATGAATCCGAGGTATGGCTCCTCCTGGCAACACAAGGCCACAAATTAAAGGGAGCCTACAGGAGGGAAGCAGAGGGATGTCCCAAGTCAAATCTCAAGTCCATAGCAGAGGAGGCAGACGTGCCTGACTTGCGGGTCGACATTCACTCCTCCATGTTGATTTTGTCACCTGAGTTGATCCAGGCCCAAGGTGAAACCCACCAGTGGAGTTCAGATGACAGCCATGACCCTTTTCACAGGGAGAGTCAGCCTGTGGGATTTCTGATCTGGGATTTCATTGTGGCATCCACAACATGTCCTTCACTTTGGACCATCCCAGAAAAAGGCAGTTAAACCAAGTCAGAGAGTCCCCTCCTGTCCCCAGCAGGAGCTGTACCATCCTTGCTTGCACTGATTCACTGTCAGCAGGTTCAGCTCTCAAGCAGGCTGGGTCTTGTCAGAAATTTTTATAACTGAACTGTTTTCTCTCTAAATTGGTAAGAAATATTTTAAAGTCAGCTTTGATTAAAATGACAAAGAATGAATCCTGACAGCTGTGTCTTGTGTTCATATATTTGTAACCAAACACTCTGATGCTGTTTTAAAAATGATTTATGAAACGGGGCATGTTAACTATGCTGCGCTGAAAGAATCCTAAAGACATTTTACAAAATACTGAAATCATAGTGAAATGGGCTGGACTCCTCTGGGGAACTTGTTCAAGCTGCTCAGAGAGCTGAATAAATGTTTTCTGGGAACTCTCCAGTTTCTGACTCATTTCAGCCTGGAATATCCATTGAAAGCATAACACTTTCCTCAGTTCCAGTCCAACTCCACCGGCACTCACAGAACACAACAACTGCTAAGAAACTTGCCACTGCCTAAGCTGCACCTTTCCAAATACCAAGAGCATCAGCTGAGAGGTGAGGGTCTGGCTCTATCAGCTCTTTTTCACCTTGCTTAGCCAGGACCCTGTTGGCTTTTCCTGAATAAACTGTGATAGGAGGGACCAGAGAACTCCGACAACAGCCCTCAGACCTCTGACAGTAGGGGCTGCTTTCTCTCCTGACCATCCCCACATTTTTCCCACTTTTGTGGGTATTGCACTATTTTCCTTCAGCCTTTCCATAGCCAAGTGGGCTCTATGAGTCCTACTTAGGACTTGTCCAGCAAGGCAGAGACATGATCAGAAAGGGTGCTCCAAAAAAGCTGTTAGTTCTTCACCAGAAGTCCAGGAGCCCCCTACTTCTTCCATCATCTCTGGTGTCTTGCACAGGTCTGTCCCCACTGAGTGACAGCTGAGACTCCAGTGCCCTGAGGGTGAGGGACTGGGATTGGGATGTTCCCAGCTGCCCCATGGCTGGGCACAAAACTTCCAGCAGGAAGCTGGGCTTTCCCTGGTCTGCCATGGGCAAGCAGGGAATGCAGGAAGCTGGAGAACAGTAACAGGAAAGAAAGAAAGAGCAGACTGAGACCCTGCTTGGAGGGGCGAGGATTTGTGCAGTAAACAGCTGTTTCAGAGGGAAAGATGTACCAGCCCTAACTCTTGCTTTTTTTGTGTTTCCAGGGTGAGCCTTGTTATGTTCAGGTGTTTCATTTCACCCGCTTTTTAAACATTTGCTTTAAGCTTCTTCAACTACCATCTTCCTTGAAACTGGTTGGAAGTGAATGTCTGGGATCCTGGGAATGTTTCTGTCCCTAATTTTCTCTGCCACTGCCTGCTACATAGAGGTCTGTGTGCTTTGGATACTGTAAGAGGAAAACTGACCTGTTCTAACCACTCGTGTTCTGCTGGTGTAAGTCCTTCTAGAGAATTTTATTTGCTCCTGGTCTTGTGACTATGCACCAATGTAAACTGCAAACTAAAGAAAAAGTCTTGCAAAATAAAGTAAAACCAAATAAAACCCCTGCATTTCCTGATGCCTCAATCTCTCAACCTTGCTTGGTTATTTATCTGGCCACAGAATGAAAGGGGGATAAAGGAGAGCAGATTTAAACTATTCAAATAAAGAGGGAGGAGGAAAAATGATCAAAGACCACAGCTAGGATATTGTGCTGAAGATGAAAGAAACTAGTAAAACAAAGCCCTTTTGGCCCGAGCAGCATTTGTACATAACTCTCTGAGACAGAGCAAAGCCTGGACTTTGGTCAGTGCCAGGCAGCTGGACAAGCACTCTGCAAACACACTGTGCAGGTCTGCGAGTGCTGCACGGCCTGAGAGCTGGCAGCTCGTGGTGAAGGAGCTGCAGCAGGGCTGGAAACAGCAGCACTGTGCTGGTGGGTGTGGAAGGGGCTGACGTTCCTTCTCCAGCCTGGAAGAAGTCTGGAGGAAGAACTCTCCTGAAAACTTAAGGTTATGCCCTGCTAAAGGCCTTGCTCTGCTAGTGTTTCAGCCTCTGAGCTTAGCAGGCTGCTCTCAGCATCACCCTGCCCACTTTCCCCTACATTTATGCAGCCATGACAGCTGATGTCATGGTCAACCTGGCTGGAGAAGGGCCCTGAGTTTTACCCAGGAGGGTGCTTTGCTCTCTTCCCAATTGAGGCGCTTACCTCAAATTCCTCTAAATTCCTGGGCAGGCCCCTAAGCCAGGTCCAAACATGTATCTTATTTCCCTCACACTTTTTCAACCTTCTTCTGAATGTGTCTTCTCCACCTCATCCACTTCAGTGCCAGGAGAGCTTTATCAGAGCATCCATGCACTCTACTTCAGCATCTACTGGATCATGGGGAGAAATTCCCTTTGGCTGCTGGGTCTGGGAACAAGCGCTGCAGGATCCTGAGATCCAGTGACTGGCTACAGGCAGGAGAGAGGAGAGCGGGAGGAACAGCAAATCCTTGCTAGAGTCATCCACAAGGAGCAGCTGGAATGCAGAGCACAAATATGCCTGGGGAAATTCCTTTTAGAAACAGGATTTTTTCACTTGGTTCAGCCTCGCAAAGATATGGAGGGATACAGGAGTGAAGGACACAGTCCCTTCCTTGCAAAACAAGGTCTGTGCATGCTCAGGTCTAGCCATGAGTGCTAACTGGGCAGATTACCTGTTTAATGGAGAGCTCCCATCTTCCCTTTGAGAGTTCAGCTAAAGACCCTTTGCTCCTGGCCTGAGAGGGTCACGGTCATTCCACAGGCTCGCCCCCGGGCAGGGGCTCCGCGACTGGTGCCCCCAGCAGCACTCCTGCAGAGGCAGGGCATCTCCTCGGAGCAGGGTGTGCCACGGAGCTTCTCCCGGCTCCGCACGGGTCAGAGG
This sequence comes from Struthidea cinerea, assembly GCA_013397865.1. Lineage (NCBI taxonomy): Eukaryota > Metazoa > Chordata > Aves > Passeriformes > Corcoracidae > Struthidea > Struthidea cinerea. The sequence continues at coordinate 656,546 of VZTI01004801.1, forward strand.
GTGGTGAGTCAGGCTGTGTGGCTGTCACGCTCACTGTGTGACTCAGACCTGCTGGTGGCCACGGGAGGCAGCTGGGTGGCTGCAGCATCCCTGAGCTGCAGGGATGCAGTCATCCAGCCCGGGGAGGCAGATGAATGCCAAGGGCAGTGTCACCGCTTGCCTCTCTCCCTTTGCCTGCAGGCTTGGGGAAAGAATCACCCTGATGATCATCGCTAATGATCGCGCCTTGTTTCAACACACACTTGCTTATTCAAAGCATCTCCTTCTTCACTCCCACTTTCTCCTCCAGCCTCTTCCTCCGCCTTGAGTGTGAAGGATGGGCCAAGAATTGTCACAGTGTTGTTGGAAGCACCCAACAGGGGAATGGCCTAAGTGTAGCCACAGAAATTCTTTCTCAGTTTTCCCTAAGCGTTTGTAGGCAATAAATCCCCATCTCTTCCCATTGCTTAACTGGATGAAATAATGAGGAACAGGAGTGGTGACAGACCAGTTAACATTTCTCACAGCTTATGGTTAAGTAGAGAATATTAAGCTCTGCACTACTCTCTGCACAGCTGAACTGCTGGATGGTGTGGAGATCCAGACAGCAGCTGAGTTCAGGAAGGGGACAAGTTTGTGGAGGAGAGCTCTCTTGGCAGCTATTTAAACCCATGGGCTGACTGCAAGTCTTTCCCAAAAAGTCTCTTGGCCAGACAATGGCACAGCCAAGGAGGGAATCCTGCACTTACCAGGTTACACTCTCCCACAAATATCTGCTCCTGCCCACTGTTGGAGGTAAAATATTGCAATAAACAGCTCTTTGGTCTCACAGCATACAACAGATATCATTAAACTGTTGTTATCGGACCCCTTTGGTCCAGCATTAACTCTCAGTCCTCTCTTCTGTTTTTTTTGACTCCGTTTAACTCTAACAATGAAGGACAATTCAGACAGAGCCGAGATTTTTGCTGCCTATTTTTAAACCTAATTTAGTGCCACTTTATTGAAACATTAGTTCAGTGTCTTCAGCTCACTATCTACTTTGCTTCATATCAGGTGGAAGGTGGCTGGAGGGAAGGGCAGGGAATGAAAAGCCGTCACATTGGAGGCTGGCTCCCAGGAATCACACATTTCTCTTTGTGCCGTGGGCAAGGGTCTCCACCTCCTTCATGAAGCGCAGGCACAGCTCCTCCTGCCACGGCAAGGCCACGCACTGCACGGCCACGGGCAGCCCCACGGCTCCTTCCACAGCCTGCAAAAGTTAAGGACAGTGCAGAGTCAGGGCACCGGGGCAGGCATGGGGCATTGCAGGCAGGGAGGGCAGAGGAAGACAAGCGAGGGCACAGCTGCCAGGCTGACAAACACCAGCCCTGCTGCCCCACAGGCTACTGAAAGAGTGGATGCGAACTGCGCTACTAAACTGCTCCCGCTCTCATTAGGAGATGTAGACAGGCCTTGGGACCATGTCCCAGAGGTGTCACTCTGCCAGTCATAACCTTCTGCTTAAGCTCTTTTCCTGCTGACCTCTTTCAGCCTCTTGTCCCAAGGGTCTCCGTAGTGCCCTCGGTAATGCTTCAGTTCTTCTTCGTCGGCTCTCGTGACCGTGCTGACCGGCACCACCCCGGCAGGGAAGTTTAACACGTTGTACAAATTGGTGTAGGAAGTCGCAGCTGGAACACAGAGCATGCAAAGTGGCAAAATTTAATGTGCTGGGCCAGCAGAGACCTTCAGATGATAACCTGAGTTGCAGGAATTGCAGGCTGGAGTTGCTGGTCCTGAGGAGGCCCTGAAAATGTGCTGCCTCAAAAGGGACTTTTGATGGAGAGGTTTGGGTGCCAGGGAGCAGAGAGTGACCCGTGCCTTCACCTGTCACTCGTGTGGAGATTAGATGTGCTCTGGGAGGGACCAGTTCAGAGTCTGCATCTGTCCCTGGGGAAAAATCCCAGCTATCTCTTCAAGATATTCCTGATGCCCAGTTATGTAACACCACCGTGGGGATTTTGGATCCCAAAAGGTCATTGCTAGAGGGATGGAGGACCCTGACTGTTTGCTGGAAGCTATAAAAAACCACCTTTTTCTGCAAGTCACACGCAGTGAGCCTTCCTGCTGTTTTCAGAGTCTTGGGAAATGTGAGAGAGCTGCATCCACAAGAGCCTGGTGCTGTAGCAAACCCTACCCCAGCTGTCCTCACGGCCAATCTCTGCTGCAGGAGTAGCTCTGGGGCTTTCTGCAGCAGAAAAACAGGGAAAACTCACCACTGAACGACTGGGACAGAGGGACCACTAATTGCTGCCCATAATAATCCAAACACCTGCAGCTCAGACAGGGGGTGGGTGTGAGAAGACCCACCCAGAGGCCTCTCCTTTGCTTTCTTCCACAGAGGGAAGAGTGAGCACCGTGCGTGTTCTGGGGAATGCCCAAGGGACCCAAGCATCCTGCTGCAGCTCTGCCCACAGACACCGCCGTGGGTGTGTGCAGGGACTCCTCAGGGGACGTTACCAAAGAGCTTCCCAGCGTAGCCGTGGTTGAAGGCTGGCCCCAGCGCGGGACAAAGGATCACATCCAGCCTTAGCTCCCTCCATTTGGCAATGAACTCGGTGCGGTAAGCCTGGAAGGAAAGGCAGAGGAGATGACAGACGTGTCTGTTGGACAGCACTGGCGGATCAATGCTGACAGAGAGGAAAAGGAGGGACAAAGCCTTCCTGGATACAACAACAGAAAAATCAAGATAAAATCTGAGCTGTGCTTCGAAAGGGTCAAGGGATTCTGTTCTTCCACTTTTAGGTTTCCTGTCAGAATACCATGTGCTGCCCAGACCTAGGTGTGCGTTTCAGAACTGATTTCTTTGAGTATTAACCCAGTCCTTTCCATGAACAGCTTTGTTTTAGAATTATATTGAATGGAGATCAACAGCAGTTTGTTTAGATGACTAAAAGGTCACATTTCCTAAAAGCTTTGGCTATTCTGGTAGAAGTATTAGAAGACATGAATCCAAAATACTTCCACAAAACCTTCTTTCACTCTGCATGAGGATACAGGTAAGGAAAGGAAGCAGCAAGAGACATTTGGGCAAGCCCCAGGACATGCCCCACAATGCAGGAGGCACAGCTTCAGGATTGTACTGCGGCTCCAGGGGAGACCCAGATTTGTAGTCTGGTTTAGCACAGCTGTGCTGAACATCAGGCAATGAATGAATCCACCCTCAAAGAGATGTCCCACTTTGTCTCAGCAAACAGACATGGGTGGAACCACAGTATAGATGCTTCTGCAGCCATTTTCTGGCTACAGGGACACATCTGTCCCATCATGGCCCAGCCCCTGTCCTGCACAACCCTTTCACAGCAAGTTTTCTGTACGAGAATCTTCCAGCTCTCTCACACAAGATCTGGCCTTGGGGCTATTGTTTAGTCTGACCTCAATTTGCACCTGCAGTCTGAGATCCTTCCTGCTGAAAGCTCAACAAACGAGATGTGTTTCCAGGAAATACAGTCACTGCAGCTAACCTGATTCTTTTATTTTTTTTTTTTTTCTGAGGGAAAAGCTGGTCACTAGCCAAAAGTTTTGTATCAGCTCTTGTTTGCAGTAGATGAAAACATGTGAATATGGTTTCACTGAACTACAACAATTGAAAATATCTTTGAAGCCATCAAACCTTCTAAAGTGTTTTCTTTTTGGCTTTTTTGGGATTTTTTTTTTTTTTTGTGGTGGCTCTTTTTTGTGTGTTTTTTGTTGGTTTGTCTGTCTTGGGTTTCTTATGTTTATTTGTTAGGTTTGGTTTTCTGTGGGTTTTTTTTTGGGAGTGGGAGGGGAATCTTTTCACCTTAAAAAAAACCCCATGCCCATTTCATTTCAAACACTCCCACCAGTGACCAGGCAGCTTTTTAGGAGTTTTCCCTCTGCCCTATAATTTGTCAGACCAGAGTGCACATCCATGGAGTGACTGGCACTGATAGAGGCTGGTGGTGCAGGCTGGGGGGATGTTTCTCCTCAGGGAGGGCTGTGAGGGTGTCCCAGGGAACACAGATCCCGCCTTGTGGGAGGACACCAAAACAGCCTCTTCAGCATTGCCAAACACCAGCTGAAAGAGGATACTCCCTATAAATAGACGGAGGCAGCGGAAAATACCAGAGAGGAGAGGTGCTATTTAAACTGAAGGACAAAAATAAAATGAGGATGAACTGGAAGGGACTAAAGAGCACAGGAAACACGAGGGTTTCCAACCATCAGAGCAGGGAGGAGAGGAGCCGGTCAATAAAACCAAATGCAAGCATAAAACTCAATTGGTTTAAAAGAGGAACCTGATCACTCTGCGGCAGCACCGGATGCAGTTATCCAGGAAAAATCTTCCTGTCTGAGGTTCCCGATCTCAAATGTGTTCATAAGAAAACCACCTAAGTCACAGAGTTCAAAACCACAATTTTGGACCCCTAATATCTCTGCTTGATAGTTCAAGCATGACCTTAGATCACAACAATAACACATAATACCTGAAATGAAGAATTTGCATCAAGAGACAGAAAAGACAAAATGAAGACTCATCTTTAGGGGCTGTTCCTATGCTATTTTTGCTTAGACAATGCAGGGCAAAGGACGATGAATAATTTCCAACCTCAAGTCCATCACAGAGTGCAAAACAATTGCTTAGAAACTTTGTAGACCTCTCACTATAGTAAGGAAAATAAAACAAAAACCCCATTACCGCCACTGCTCCATGCTGATCCCAGAGGTTTTTGGCAGATCTGGAAAGGAGGCAGAATTAATGAGCTTTGTGACTGTGGCAACAGAAAACAATTAAGGAAATGCCCAGACAGTCCATTTTTATGGTAACTGCATGATCCTTCTGAGAACAAGCAATGGTACCACCCAGCCGATTCCCGTGGTGCGCACGTGCTTACAGGTACATCAAAACAGCTTTTGTTAAAGCATGCCAGAAGACCTGGATAAAAATCTGTCTTCTGAATTCTTTTGCTGTCAGTTTGGCGTGTCTGTGCCTCTTTTGGAGGTGCAGGTACCTCACACCACGCTGCACGTGCAGGCAGAGACCTCTGCATTAACTCGGCACATGATGCTGTGGGTACCACCTGATGGGGAATACAGCCCACGTCTCCCTGTGCCGATCTCCGTGGAGTCACCCCAGCTCTGTCACTCTGAGGATCCTTAAGCTCTTAAAACAACCTCTGGCTGAACAGCCCTGGGTAAGGCAGTGCTGAGCCCTGGTGGTGCAGAGGCAGCACACACTCACTGGCTCAGCCGGTGCCACACAGCCCCGTGGCAGGGCTTTGCACGCACAGCCAGCTGGCATCTACCTGCATGAACGGGTGGGCACGGCCAAGCACATCCCCTTTCTCCAGAGCTACCTCAGAGTGCCTTACCCCACTCCACAGAGAGCGCTGAGATCCCGGGCAATTCGTGGGTACTTTCGGAGGGAAGAGAAAATCGTGGGATTAGTCAACAACAATGCAGCTGGAACAGCTGGCTACCCCGTGACTGCATTTCGGGCATCTGTCTTGTCCTAGAAGAAGTGGCTCTGAAGAGCAGGCCGGTTTCAATGAAGTGGGTTTACTCCCACATTAATTTACATGTTTAGTTACAGCAACCCACACAAATAAGGCTCTAGACCACAGTACTAGTCCTGGAGAGCATCTTCTGGATGTGGTAAAGCTGTTTAGATCCTTGCTAGTGATATCCATTCTCCTGGAGCTCGTCGCTGGATGAGCTGTATGCTCACAGGTTTCCTGAGAAAGGATCCTATTTCAACCTCCCCAAGCAAAACTCCCACAAAAGGCCGTCAGACTCACTTGATAAATTCAGCCTGGATTTAGGGATTAAATGTATTTCCCTAGGAAGCCCATCAGGCACTTGGCATGAAGCAGCCAAGCATTCCTGGCTGGTACAATTTACCTCCCTGCACAAGGAACCTCCCCACCTTGCAGATCTCATCTAACACAGGTGAGACACCCCCACACACTTACTATGGGCTTCAAAATGATAGCCAAGGTCCTTTTCACCAGAGCAGGAAGCCTGTAAGTGTTGAACTGGGATTTCAGGTTGGGATCCACGATGTCTCCTTTGCTGGAAGGGCAGAGAGTGAAAAAGTCAGGACAAGTCACCTGTACCAGAGCGACAGCAACAGCAGTGCTGCTCCCAAGGCAGGGTTTGTCTTGGAGGGGAGTTGCTAGAAGACAAAATCTGCCTGTTTCAATGGAAAACACTGAGCAAGAGATGCTGAGGTGGAAATGCTCACTGCAGAAGTTACAGGTAAATCAGTATTTTACTGCTTGTGTCGCCAGGGCCATAAAAGTTCTGGAGAGCTTTGCAGTGGTGCAAAGCACAGCCCTGGGCACGCTGAGGTGAGAGAGTGGCTGGGTGGGCACCCACCACGTTTATCCGAGCAGCAACTGGCTGCTGCTCATGCTAAAGTCATCCTGCCAGAAACTGCTCCTCTGCTGCTCATTCCTCAGTTTGCACCCACGGTACAAACGCTCTGGATGCAGCCACTGGCGTCACAGTTCCAGGTTTCACAGCCCACACCACGACGGGGGTTTACTCACAAGCAGTCCACCAGGTGGGCAGCCCCATCCGAGAAAATCCCTCTGGTGAACAGCTCATCCACCACGTAGTCGATCTTGGGTGGGGCAAAGGGAACGAGCTGCAAGAGAACCATCCCTGTCCAAGAGGCAGCAAAGGTGAAGGACTCACAGAGCCCTCTGTGAGCCTCCCTGCCTCACCGGTGGTCACCAGAGGTCGGTGGGAAGTGGTGGGAAACGTACACCCTCCTTTGCTGCTCTAGGACAGCAAGACCTCGTTTTCATCTGCCTGCTGTCCTTTCCCATTAGTCCTATCCAAGGCATTAACACTTACTGGGATCTGGCACAGGCTCCACTCCTCCACATGTTAGAGAAGAATTCTTAGAAACTTCAAACCACCCATTTTAAAAATTATTTTTAAAATTAATTTGCATCATTGGAACAGCTCCCATATCGAAATCTCCACTGGTGGAACCACAGAAAAATGTAGGCTAAAAGAAGTCTCTGGAGAGTCAACTGCTCCAGCCTCCTTCCCACTTACCCACTAGGAAATCTGTAAGCCGTGTTTAACAGCTGAGGGGTCACGGAAACTCTTGTGAGTTTGATATTTATGGGAACACCAAACAGGATGGAAAAAACAGTGCTTGCGGTAACTTGGAGATATCTGAACATATTTATCACATCTGCTAGGCCAGAAATATAAGCAAGACCACTCCAGTTTGGAAAACAAGCTGTTGCATTTGCCTTTCTCTTCTACGGGGAGCAGAAGCGGAGGTGGAAAGTGATTTGTCCAGACTTTGTGAGGAGCAGGGTAACAGCTCCAGGCAACCACAGGCACGGAAACCCACCGTGTGCCCTGCATCCTGGAGGAGCTTCCTTGTGTGCTGGACAGCCCGTTTCATGCTGGGCGAGGGCTGGAAGTAACCATCTCCTTCGTAATACCCGATGCGAAGAGGCTTTGAGCTGGTGTAGACCTGTGAGGAGAGGAGCCATGACTTGCACCCAGGAGAAGCACAAGCTTGGACTGTTCCCAGGGCTCAGGGAGGCACCAGCTGAGCTCTTCTGGGTTGGGGGAACGGTGGGAGCTAGAGCGCTGGTGAAAAGCAGCGCTGTCCAGAACACAGTGGTCCTTGGTACGGTCTTTCTGACATCACCTCCTGCCTGCCAGCCCTGCTGTGTGGCTGCTCCTTGGGGGTCACTCATGCTGGGTGTCCCCTGTCCACAAGGATGTGTATTTCCCTGGATCCTTTGCTATCTCAGGACATGAAACCAGATGCGAATCTCCTGAGATCGTTCTTTGTTGCTGGGCAAATGGAGACATGGGAGCGCCTCTGAGCCTTACCTCCTCATTGAAGGGGATGGGGGGCACAGAGGGGTCCAGCTGGAACATCTCCTGGCAGAGCAGCGCCTTCATGCACAGGGCCAGGCTGTCCACGTCCCTCGCCATGGGCCCCAGCATCCCCGTCACTGCGAGCACAAAGCAGCTGTCACTGCAGCCGGGTGGGCTGCTGCTGTCTCACAGTTACTGGTAGGGCTCCAGCATGGGGGAGTTCAGGTCAGGGAAGAGGAGCAGGGAATGAGGGGAATGAGTGTAATGAGCAAGGAGGTCCAGCAGGGAGGATCTGTCAGAGCAGAGGCAGCCTAATGAGCCTAATGACCTCCTGGGCCAGGTGTAGGTGCTAAAAAGCTAGAAGCGGAGCAATTCTTCAGCCTTTTCTCAATATTCTGTGAGCAGACTGTCTTTCCCATGCAAACTATTTTAAACAAGGTCACAGTTTTATAAACTTCTTGCACCTGCAGGCTGTTGTGCAAGATTGTTATGGTTTTCACTTTGAAAATATTTTGGAAAAGGTATCTTAGAACTTGGCCAATCCTCTCAAGGGGTGGATGGCCGAGGAACCAATTACCTATTGCCATTCAACACACTTTTGTGATCTATCCTATAAAAGTAGTTGGAAAATTATTAAAGCGCTTCCACTTGTTCATAAGCCTGGACTCTATGTCATTTTCTTTACCCGTCTCAGACACGACAGCGACAGGCCAGGCTTCTGCAGGCACAAGGAGGGACGGCTGCAGCCCTCCTGCCAATGCTGCCCAGCAGCAGCTGAAGCTGCCAGAGTCTCCTGGCAGCATCTCCAGTGAGACATCCCAGACCTTTGGGATGCACATCTCACACCTCTCCTGGTAAGCATTGCACTGCCTGATTCCATTCCAGCACTGCATTGATTTCATCTCGCTGAGGCTCAGCCAACACCGGGCCACCACCCAGAACACAGCAAATGGTGCAGAATGTCATAACAGGAGGCTGCTTTAATGGGCCACTGCTTTGGCTGGCCACGAGGCACAGAGCACAGCAAGCACCCTTGCTGGCATTTCAGGAGTAGGAGGTGTAAGAGGCAGAGGTTTGACATAGTAACATGTCATCATGCACTTACCTGACTGCATTCCTATGAGAGGAGAAACGACTCCCTGTTTGCTGGGAACATAATGGGAGAAGCAGATCAGCAGCAGCTCTGTAAGGCAGGTCACCATGCTGAGCTGCAAACTTCCCATCTGCCCTCAGTCAAAACTAGCAGGGCAAAAGTTCCTGCAAAGACTTGACATTTCCTAGGCTAGGAAGATTTACATGGTCTGGAAGCTGCTAGGGACAGTATTTACCATCTCTTTTCCCTGCTGCAACTAATTCCTTATCTATGGGCAAACCGCCTCTGATAAACAGAAAGCTCTTATAAGCAAAGCAAGGGCTGGGAAACATCTGAAAAGGAGATCATCCTGTAGCATTTGCTTTCAGCTTCTTGGCCAGAGCTATTAAAAACTTCATAAGTCTTTGTTGTGATGCAGATTGAAGTCATCTTGTGTCATTAATAGAGCAAGTTCAATGCTAACTTAACCCTGGGGCAAACCACGGGAACTACTACAAAGTTTGATGCATTGTGGGAGCCACCTTGCAGCCTCCGCAGTGGGTGGAAGAAGAGGGCAGAAGTTGGCATGTACCTGATCCTGTTGCCTGTGGGTTTGAGGCCACAGAGCCCGCAGAAGCTGGAGGGCAGGCGGATGCTGCCAGCCACATCCGAGCCGATGCCCAGGAGGGAGCCTCCCCCTGCGATCAGAGCTCCCTCCCCGCCCGAGGAGCCCCCGGGGCTCTTCTGGTGGTTGAGAGGGTTCAGCGTCTGGCCAAAGATGAGGTTGCTGCAGTCATAGCTGGGGAGAGGAAGATCAGCAGGTGGGTGAGGTACTTGTGCCTCTGCAAACCATAAACACAGGGCATAGAGCACCCGTGCAGGGACGGGTGTGGAATTAAGGTGGAATCGGCATGAAGTAGATTTGTTGAGACAGCTGAATTTAAGAAGAAAGAGGCATCAAATACAAGAGAAATCCTTTTAGATCCAAATAAGGAGGCAATTAACGTGCATGATTAGCTTGGATGGCAAGAGGCACGTGTCACAGTGTTTCCACGAAGGCAAACATGCCATTACTTTATCATGGTCTGCGGGATGTTGGTTTTCACAAAGGGGATTGCCCCCTGGTGCTTTAGGACCTGGACAATGACGCTGTCTTCTTCCTTCACTTGGCCCAGAAATTTCACCATCCCTCCAGAGGAGATGTGGCCCTTGGGGATGGGAAACAAAGCTCTTTAGGTGCAGGAGAAACGCTGTTTGGAGCTGTGACAAAAACAGACATAAGTCGTGATGCCTCTTGTGACAAAGTTCCCACCTAACTTTTCTCAGAGGCAGAACAGGACCTGACTATCCCAGGGAAAGCCAGATCAGAACAGGCTAGAAACTTCTGCAGAAAACAAAATTTTCTTCATAAGAAAGGCAGGTTTGCTGGTCCCACAATATTGGATCCAGAACATCCTTGTCTGAGGGAACTCTTAGCCAGTCCTGATGAAGATGGGACATCCCGGCCTGGTCCCAGACCCAAGGCAAAAGGCAGAGGAATTGGGGACATACCTTGCAGTTAATGTGGTCCTTGATGCTGATGGGAATGCCATAAAGCAGCCCTTTCTCCTTTTGCTTCTTCAGTTTCTGGAGCTGATCCTCACATCCATGAATGAAGTCTGTCACGCAGTTCACCTCCTGATTCACCTCCAAAGCCTCTCCAGAACAGAGCAGAGCAGCAAGACAGATGAATGGATATTGAGTTTTCAAGCTGAGTTTTCAAGCTAAATTTTCAAGCTCCTCAAAACTTCAGCATTTATTATCCAGATCTTACCTATAAACTTTAGATGTTTGTTTCTGAGATATTTTTCTGCCCTGGGTCTCTGTCCTGCTTACTTGCCTGTAAGCCACCTTTCAGACATCACAGTACTGACAAACTGTAATCCCCAGCACTGCTGGTTCTCTCAGCAAACAAGCTGATTTTTAATTTTAAAGTCCCACTGTAGGAGAGCCTGGCAGCATCTCTGCTGTGCTGGAGGTGTCACTCACTTTGTTCATGTAGGAGTAGAGGACACTTTCTGGAGACAGGGACCCCTCCTTCAGCTTCTCTGCCAGCTCCACCATTGTCAGCGAGAGGATGTGTGAGGTCTGAGTGCCTGAGTTCTGCAAAGGGTGGAAAGTTGGGTACAGAGGGAGGAAAAAGACAGAAGAGGTTGGCTAAGGCTGCAAATACCCAATTCTAACTTCTGCCCAGCCATCACCTTGAGTGGAAAATTTTAGGAGATATGCCCTGTAGATATGCAGACCTCCCACAGAGCACTGTGTGTGCTGGAGTGGGGAATTTGCTGAGCCTTAGCTCATAAAACCAAAACAGGCAGAAAACTGCACCTTGATTGGAGAGCTGCATGAACCCATAGGAGTGGTTTGACCTGTCTCTGTTTACTCTCCTACAGGCCTTCACTCCCCTTCTAACTCCAACTCACTGAACAGCAGTTCAGCCAGCTAAAGTTTCACAAAATTTATCATTAACATGGGAAAAAAAAAGTGTGGGCTGTTTGCAACCTCTCCTCCAAGAAAAGAATAGCAGGAGGTATTTCTTACGGGTTTAAGACAATTCCAAGGGCCTGACCTCCTAAAATCCAGGTGCTTCTTTACCTGGGCATGGGCAGGAGGAAATGGCTTTTGGTCACTGATGTGCAGATGTTGGAGGGACGTGAATCCCCCTTGTACTTTGAGGATGATGGGGCAGACAGATCCTTATGGAGGGGCAGAGGAAAGAGGATGGGAGAAGAAAGGCTTGGCAGTAGGGATGAATGAGGAGAAAGGACACAGGGAGGTTTGGGGTGGTGATCTGACTGAGAAGATCCCAAGTTCCAACCTTTCTTTCATCCTCAGCATTTTCTCAATGAGTCTGTACTGAGGAATACTTACACTGTCTTTTCTGGGAGACAATGGAGGGTGATGATCCTCACAAAACATTGGGTTGGATATGCTCCAAAACGTGCCCGTGCCACAGCCACCATTCACAGAGGGATTGATCAGAGCTCCCCCACTCCTTTGGTTATCCGAAATGTAATCCCTTCCTCGCATATGCACCAAACTTACCTCTTGCTTAAGCCTGCGAGCTGCCTTCTCCATCCTCTCCAGGGCCAGATCCCGAGACCTCCTTGCCTCATCCATCTTCTGCTGGACCTGCCTCCGTCCCAGCCATTTCAGAAGCACCACAGCTGCAGCTGAGCTGCAGAGCAGAGCTGAGAGGGCACGAGGGTCTCCCCAGGATGGATCCAGGACCTGCCACAGTCGCTCTTGGGTCATGACTTCTCTCTCAGGTCCAGCTGCAGACACCTGGCTCTCCCACCTTCTTGTCAGAGGGCTGATGAATGCAGCCTCTTGCGCTCGCCTGCTGCGCAGGATCAGCTCTGAAGCAGAGTTGCTTTAACAAAGTCCAGGAATGGACTTTCCAGACTGTGGACTTTGAAAGGGTCTGGCTGCTGGAGCAGCATTGTGGGTCAGGCTGCAGAGTGGTGTGCTCAGCTTACTCAGCCTGGGGGGTGTCCCCAAGGTTGTGCCTCCCCCAGCCAGAGGCTGTGGCTGTACCTGGCCACACACAGAGCTGAGTGCCAGCAGAGCCCAGCTCTGCGCTAGCCCTGCTATCCCCACACGTAATAATTAATGAACACTTAAGCCCATTAACTAGAGGTGCTCAGCCATCATCCCTGTCCCTCAGGCAGCATCACCTGCAGCCCCGTGAGCCTGGGAAAACATAGTTCTGCTTGTCCTGGGGAACCTCATGCAGGGAGAGAAACGGCCCCTGTGGAGAGGTGGGAGCACAGGTGAACCAAGAGGATGAAGGTGCAACACTGACTCTGGAAATGCAGTGTGGAAGGAACTATCCGAAGATGCCTTCAAGGAGTATGACTGCTCTGTACCATTTTCAAGCCCAGCCCCTTTGAAAAGTCATTTGCCAACCTGAATCAGAGGGTGAGCACCTTTGGGAAATCCCCTCTGATGGATCCAGAGTCTGCTCTGCTGTTTCTAACCCATCCTCCAGCCAGCAGAATGCAAAGGAGCAGGGCCATGTAATCTTACCAGCTGCCCTTTGCCACGGGTGCTCCCCCTGCCCAGCACTGTCCCGTGGCTTAATGCTGAAGGGAGGGGCTGAAAAAATTAAGCTTCTCTCAGTTCTCAAGCATCTGCAAGCCCACAGGGAAGGGACAGGGGATGCCTCTGAGAGCTCAAGGCCAACTCCCTGTATCTGGAGAGACGCTGGCTCTGCTCCAGGCAGCAGGGTAGCACAGCTTGTAAGGGGAGAGCATCCAGGGTAACCATTGCTCTCTGATGGAGAGGTCGTGCTTGGGGACCGAAACCAGTGGTCGTGCTGCTGTATCATGTTACCTTCTTGCCTGTTACAGACATGTCCCATGGGATATTCCTGTGGCAGCAGGGAGGAAGCTTGGGGAAGACGTGAGACCTTGCAAAGAAACTGCTGACTGGAAAACTGAGGAGGGTCCTCCCTATTTGGACAGGGCAGGCAGCAAAATGAGCCAAACCACTCAGTGTGGATGTCACCAACCTCTCCCCACTGACTGGTCCCCATTGCCCCATTGCAGCCTTGTGTGCTTCAGTGCTGCCATTCACACCAACCTCTTGCTGCCCAGGCTGGGCTGGGAGCAGCCTGCAGCTGGCCCTTGTGGCAGCCTCAAGTCCCCAAAGCCACCCAGCAGCTCCGGCCCTGCCTGGTGCACTGTCCCATGGTTGTGAGCTTGCTGGAGGCCTTTGCTCAGGGCTTCCAGTGAGGAACAATTACAGGTTCAGGTTCACTGGGGGCTGTGTGGTTTGGAGTCCTGCACCCTGCCCATCTCCGTGCCAGGGAGAGAGTGGTTAAGCTAACAGTGCTGTGGTGCTTGGCTCTGGGAGCAGGAGTGCAGGTGGCGCTGCCTTTCCTGGGAAAAGTCCTCCAGGCTTGAATTTTAAAGTAAATATATAACCCCATCCAGCATTTCCTGTGTGGGCAGAAAGCACGTGTAACCCCACCCAGGCTCTTCTGGGCTTGGCTTTACATAGCATTCAGTCATGGGATGCCTGGAGCTCCCTTCCTCCTGTTTTCAAAGCCTGCTAATAAAGAATGGGGGTCCTTGGGAGCTGCTTTCTCCTTGGCTGTGATAAACACTACCCCAGCCCTTGAAAACACTCCATGCTTTTGCATGGCTCTGGTTTAAACTACAATAGTACATTAAAAACCCAAACATTAATCCTGCCAGAGCTTTGTTACCATCTGCTTTTGACATCCCCGCACTGGGAAAACACTTTAGCACTGTGGTGCTCCTTTCTGGAACACCCTTGGGAACCTGCCAGGAGCAGCCACCGCTACCAATCCCAGCGCCAGTGGCCGTCAGTGGCTGGAAAATCCTGCCGGAAAACCTGCCATGGGCTAAATGGGAGGAGAAGGTGTGCAGGGCAGGCTGTCTGCTGTCCATCTGACCCTGGCACGCTGCTCAATGCAGGCTTCAAACTGAAGGGGGGTGGATTTAGATAAGACGTAAGAAATTCTTGCCTTGGGGGTGGTGAGGTCCTGGCACAGGTTGCCCAGAGAAGCTGTGGATGCCTCATTCCTGGCAGTGTTCAAGACCTAGCTGGGTGGGGCTCTGAGCAACGTGGTCTAGTGGAAGGTGTCCTTGCCCATGGAAGGGGATTGGAACGAGGTGATCTCTAAGGCCCCTTCCAACCCAAACTGTTCTGTGATTCCATGATCTCTCCTTCATGCTGAGCAGGGTGCCAGCAGCCCTATGCTGTGGGAAGTGGGCCACAGCTCCCTCCCTGCTTGCCAGAGTCTGCACACAGGCTCAGCTTTCCCTTCTCACTGCTGGTCTGTGCTAGGGAAAATGCCAGATTTCATCCTCAGGGAGCTGAGAGCAGAGGGGAAAATCCCTGTTTCTACAGCACTCCAAGCAGTAGTCTCAGCATCTTGGACAGAACCAGTCCCCATGCCCCAGTTTCCTCATCTGTAAGAGAAAGATCATGTTCTTGTATTTCCCTGGAGTGGTTAAAATCCACCCCAACCCCATACACAAACACAGACTTGAAAGAACAGACTCAGATTATAGAAAGTACTATATTAGGACAATGACTGGAAGAGCTCCACCACATCAGAGCTCGCTTTGCTTTCCCCTCGCCCCCAGAGCCAGCGGCCAGCCCAGCCATCGCTGCATCCTCACTGAGGGGAACAAGAGTCCTGTGGGCCACACCAAAGGATGGCCCACGCTGGTGTTAGTTGGGATCCTGCTCCGGCTGAGCGCCTGGGACTCAGAAGAAACTGTTCTTCTTCAGGCTGAGGGTCTCCACCTCCTTCATGAAGCGCAGGCACAGCTCCTCCTGCCACGGCAAGGCCACGCACTGCACGGCCACGGGCATCCCCACACCGCCACGGAAAGCCTGTGGCACAGAGAGAGGGAGAGGGCTTGGGGACGTCCAGGGGAAGGGATGGAGGAGCTCATGCCCCTGGAGAACCTGACACCACTCACCTTCGCCAGGGTCCGGTCCCACCAGTCCTGATAGTATCCCTTGTAGCCCTTCAGCTCCTCCTCGTCCTCATCTGTCACCAGCGTGACAGGGACAACACCAGCCGGGAAGTCCAGGGCGTTGTAGAGCATGGTGTAGCTGACTGCCACTGGGGGAGAGGGGGAGCTTGCAGTGCCAGCCTGCGCAGGGAAAGCTTTTACCCTGCTCTGTGTACGCGGGATTCCAGCTAATGGGGCACTCGTAGTGGGAACTCAGGGGCTGAGGGATGGAAATCGGCCCTTTGGTTCCCACTGCACCAGGGGTGTGTTCCGGGTGCTCCCCGTGGGCTGGGCCGCAGCCGTCCCAAGAGCGGAGCTCTTCCTACTGCTGGCCAGCACCCTGGGGATGCGAGGGGAGGAGGAAGGCTGGATGCTGGCACAGTGCCACGGCAAAGGTCCCCTGTTGGTGTCCTACCTGAGAGCTTCGCAGGGTAGCCGATGCTGAGAGCCGGGCCCAGCATGGGACACAGCATGACATCCAGATTCAGCTTTTTCCACTGGGCAATGAAGTGGTGGCAAAAGTCCTGAGGAGGAAATGCGCTGGTGGTCAGTGGGGTGGACGTACCATCCCAGGGTGCCAGGGTGTCCAGCTGGGCTCTTGGCCCTTCCCTGGGAGCAACCAACAGGTTACATCAGGCCTGATCCTGCTAAAACCCAGCAATGCTTTGCTGCCTGGACAATATTCCTCCCAGCTTGCAAAGCACCCTCTCCCTGGTAAACTACAGGTGGGCACAGACTGAGTGCATGGGCACATGGTGACTTGGGTCATGGGCATGACTCTTTGGAAAACCAGAAGGGAAATAAAGGCAAGTCTGATGATCTACATTTTTATATGCAGGCATCAAAAATTCCGGTCTGATTTAGCACCATGAACTTGCCTACATGTTGTCCTAATCTTTAAATGTGCTGAGAACTTGCACACCCAAGTGAGACCTGCTGAGGAGTGACGTGTTCCCACCTTACATCACCAGGGACCCGATCATCTCCTGACCTTGGTGAGTGCTGAATCTGCCCCTTCCCAAAGAGAAATCAAACAAAAACTGTTTAACCCCAAACTGCAATACTTTACCTCAATTTCATGATGAAGACTCCAGACTTCATCCACTGTGCTGTAAAAGGAAACAAACCCAATGAAAGGCATCCTTCCCTGTGCATACACCTTCTTTCTGCCTTATGGGGTCCCTACATCTTGGCATGATGGATGCATTAACCAGTGCTGAAGCCAACACCGTATTTTGTTCCTACAGGCTTCATCCTCTTCCTAAGCAAAAGGCTGTGACCCCTGCTCTCATTCCCACCCTCAGTTTCCAAACAGTTTTCCAAACCCAGCAGGGTTATGGTGTTGACACAAACTGCTCTCAGTTTGCTCCCACCCTTGCATTTTCTGCCTTGCATTCTCTCAGACACCTGCAGCTGCAGCAGTACCAATAATGCAGCAAACACTGCTGCAAAACAAATCTCAACACATTTGCTCAGGCTCAGATTTACTCACTTTTCTTGCACACCTCTTACGATACTTGAAAATCGAGGCACCTGAGCAGGAGAAAGTAAAAAAAAAAAAAAGGAAAAGAATTTATATGAATCCCAGCTCTGTCCTCTGAGACAGTGCAGTGACAAATACGAGCTGTTTACTCAGTGTTCAGGCAGGACTTGAGGATTTTCCCCAAAGAGGGGAGAGAAGGAACAGAAATAGCATCACTCCAGTTTGGAGATGTGTCTGAACACAGCCAGGAAGCATGGCCCAGAGACTTCTCTATGAGAAAGCCTCACTGCAATGGGAGACAAGTTATTCACATATAGCTTAACTCTGTCTACACTAGAAAGAAATGGACCTTACGAAAGGTTTGGCAATCCAGGAGAGGAGAGTTTTCAGCCAGTGTGGTGTCTTTGCCAGCCAGAAGAACAGCTCCATGCCGCCTTGCTCCATCTCCCCTTTGCTGAAAGGGAGAGGGGGGTTTAGCTGAGCAGTGGTAGGGAGCAATCACAGCAGATCAGCTTTTCCCAGGCCAACCCCTCTGAACAGCCTATCTAGGTGACAAAAAGAGGTTTGCTCCATTCTGGTGGGCAACACCTGATTCTCACAGCATTTATAGGATATCAGCTCCCAGCCTCCTTCCAAGGCTGGTAACAATCCCAAAGAGAACCAAGGTGCAGCTGAATCACTTAATGTTAAACCCCCTGCCAGTGCCTACCAGCCACTACCTACATCCCCTAGATCTGCTACCTGTATCCAGATTCCAGCCAGACCCTAGGGAGGATTTTTATAGACAGGCACCAAGCCCAGCAAACCATTCCAGGACATACTTACAATTTCTTGACAAAGGAGCTGCCTCCATCTGCAAACATTCCCCTGACGCAGTAGTTAAACATCACATAGTCCACATTTGTCAGTTCAAAGGGTACCAGCTGGAAGGACAACAGAGGAGGGTTTCAGTGGCACAGGCACGGATGGGAGAAGCCATTGAGGGCTTGAAACGGGCTGAGCTGGGCTGAGGATTTCCTGACAAGCCCACAGGAAAACCTCCATCCTTCCCTGAAAACAATGTTCTCCCTTTGAGCAACAACTGCTGAGTCAAAAGACACAGGATGGGCTTGCCCTGCTGTCGAAGCAGCCCCAAGGCCCCTACCGTGTGGCCGGCCTCCTCCAAGAGCTGCTTGGTCTCGCGGACGGCGCGTCTCATGGCCGGGCTGGGCATGGTGAAGAAATCGGTTTCGTAGTAGCCTATGCGGAGGGGTTTTGTGCTGGAATACACCTGCAGGGAGAGGGAGATGCTGGCTGGGAGGGTGCCAGTGGAGCCAGCAGCACATCCACGCCACGGGGCGAGTCTGGAAAGCAGCATTTGCCTCGCCCACGCGCCCACCCACGGGTCAGGTGTTTCCAGCCTGCAGCTCTCCCCAGAGACCGCTGGCCCCTTGGAGGTCCCGTACCTCCTCATTGAAGGGGAGGGGTGGCACTGTGCTGTCCAGGCTGAACATGTCCTCACTCAGGAGTGCCCGCAGGCACAGCGCCAGGCTCTCCACATCTTTTGCCAGTGGTCCCACTGCTGCGGCCACTGGAAGAGACCACAAGAGAGCATTCATGGCTGAGGGTCTTTCAAGGGTACGTTCTGCAAAACCAGGACCTCTTGGCATTGTTTTATCTTAATTTAGTGCTGGCAACAGTTCCTCTTTAAGAATTGGGCAGGGGATGCCCACAAGTGTCTTCGCACCCGCAGGTCCATCGTTATGGACCCAGAGCTGTTATCCATTAACATGCACCCTGGCATCTCCATTTCATGATTTTAAAAAAACCCAAAAAACAAAAAGCTTTGTGAATCATGACACAAGGACAACATCAGACACTCCCTTTGACTGCTAATCCCACCCCCACGAAGCAGTGACAGACATGGCCACGCCCTGTGGGTAACAGGTTGTGTTGTGGCTTATGCTACACAAACTGCTCCTCTCAGCTCATGTGCATTTCAGTTTCACAGAAATCACAGTATGGGGGCAGCTCTCTGAAAAAATCCCTGAAAGGGAACCTGCTTCTCTCTAAAGGTGATGGAGAAAGCCCTCCACAACCAGCTGAGGATCCTTCTCACCCCTGCCCTGCTGCTGGAGGACAGACATAACTCCTACCTGCCTTCTGCCCAACGACTCCAGCCATTATTCCTCTTTTGCTGTAAAGAAAAGAGACACACAAAATACAGCAGCTGAGTAGTTTTCATTGAAGGAAAAGGCTTTAAGCAGTAGCAACTATTAATTAAAACTGCAGAAGTGAAGGTTGGCAGAAGGAAGAGCCGAGGGGAAGCCCAAGAGAGACTCTGCCTAGGCCTGACAGATTTAGGCCCTGTCAGTCAGGAACAACCATCCCCTTAGCATGCAATTGGAGAGGGCTCCCCATCTCTATTCTGGGAAACAGTGCTTCCCTTCATAGATGCCCCAGAAAATGCCCAGGCAGGGATAAACAAGCCCTTCCCAGTTCTTCCCAAGTTTCCCTGGCCCACAGGAGTAGGAGCATCCCAGCACAGTGGTCGGTAGAGGGGGTGTCACCCAGAGACATCGCTGCATTTCTCACAGTACCTGAGCCTGTTCCCAGTGGGTTTGATTGCACAGATCCCACAGAAGGCAGCAGGAAAACGTAGGCTCCCTCCTACATCTGTCCCAATGCCCAAGATGGACCCACCACCTCCTACAAGCGCTCCTTCTCCGCCAGAGGAGCCTCCGGGCGTTCTGGTGTAGAGCAGAGGGTTGCACGTCTGACCGAAGATTAAGTTCTTGCAGTCATAGCTGAAGAGAGGGAGAGAGATTGCAAATGAGGAATGCAGGTATCTGCTGTGGTGGAGCCCGGTCACTACCAGAAGAACTTCAGAAGGCAATCAGGTAGTTCACTAGTTGTTACACTGACATCATTTACTGCGGTCGTGAAGACCATGAGCCTTTTCCTGGTGGTCCCGTGCTCTGGACTCACTAACAGCTAATTTCATGTCATTAAACCTATTCCAGACAGAGCCTCTGGCAGCACAACCCTCCTGGAAAGCCTCCCTGTTGAGGTAGTCTTGGGTGCCACAGGACACGCAAAGCTGAGCCCTTGCTGGACACCAGGCCAAGTGCCAACTACAGAGATATTTACCACTGGACTTCCCCAGAAGCTGGTGCAAAATCTGATAATCCCCGGGGCAACCTCTTTTTGTGGCTTTTTTGAGCTATGGTCGGTCATTGCCGCATCACCTTAAGGAAGGCATTTCATAGGGTTTGGGCAATGGTCACCCACAGAGGAGCTCACTTGGCAGGACACAGGGACACTATGACTGTCCAGCAGAGCACACGTGAGCTCACCACATATCAATCACACCAAGAGTGGTCTTGCCAGTTGGGGGGCAGAATAATTTGAGGCTGTTAGCTTAACTAGCTTCCCCTTCCACATGAATATGTGTTTGCAATCTAGAGTTAATAGGATCATCTCTGAGAGGTTAATTTAAAAAAAGATAAAAAGAAAAGTGATTTTATTAAAAACACCCAGCACAGGACGGAAGGGCAACAGTTTCTCTCCTCTCCTCCTCCTCTTCTGCTTCTTTATTTCATGTGGAACTAGAGTAAATTTTCATCCTCAGTGTAAATGTATTTACATTTTAATGTGAAACTTATAGACACAGAATGGGGACCAGGTGTTGTTATATAAAAAGAAGTGGGAAATGAGAATGAGACCAGATAGAAACCCTCCGTCGAGAAGGGGAAGGGAGCACTGCTGCTATGCTGAGGGAATGGAGCACCCACCTACCTGATGAGGGACTGGGGAACATTGGTTTTGACAAATGGAATTGCCCCCTGTCTCTTGAGCACCTGCACCACCACGCTGTCCTCTGCTGCGGGTTTGTTGAGGTTTTTTATGAACCCCAACGTGGAATCATGACCCTGGGAAAAGATGACAATGAGGTTTTCAGATGGAGGACTGCAAATTCTCCCTGCCCCTGTATTTTATCTATACATTTAAGCACATACATGCACCTCCAACAACCCACCATCACACACATGTTGATGGCAAATCTGAACTCCCTTTCTTGGCTTACATGGGAGACAGGCTCCCCTGCCCAAGCAGCCCATCCCACATCACCTCAGACAAAGTCAAGCCATGTGCTGAGGTCAAACCTCCCCCCGCCACCAAACTTCAACCCACGGGGATTTCGAGATACATGCAGAATTGTGCTGGCGGTACCTGGCAGTCGATGGAGTCTTTGATGCTGACTGGCACCCCATAGAGCAGACCTTGCTTCTCCATCAGCTTGGCTTTCCGGAGCTGGGTCTCGCTTTCCTGCAGGAACTCCGTGATGCAGTTGGTTTCTGTGGCGATTTGGAGGGCCTTGGGGAAAGCAGGCAAAGCCCACAGGTGAGTCACAGCCCATGGTGCTGCACAATGACCTCTGTTCTGCCAAGGACACCCGCCTCTTCCCCCTTTTTGGCCTCCCCATCTAAGCAGTTGGTATCAGGGCAGCCCTTCCTGCTACTTTTCAAGCCATTTTCATGCCAAACTCCAAGATTATTTCTGGACACAGTGGGGCCATAGCACCAGCTTGTGCTTGATGAAGGGAGGTAGTCAGATGAATACCACGGACTATTCTCTTGTTTGAGCTTCTGGGGTGGCACAAATGATAATCCCAAAGAGGGAACCCAGGAAGTGATCAGAACTTTATGGCAAAAGTAGAGAATGAACATGAACACTGACTTTTTGAGGTTCAACAACCCATTGGGAGATGGAGGGGTGGCAACAGCAGCACTCTGCATCTTCCCTACAGGCATACCTGCCCTAGGGAAGGTGTGGGCTCTCACAGGAAGGTGTGGGCTCTGCAGATGCTGCTTGCTGGTCCTTCTTCCTCCAAACCAAGCTGAAAGCTATGGCAGCCAGATGCCCAGCTGTCTAACCACTCACAGAAAACCACACAAGGGCCCATCACGTACCAGCAAGCAGTGACAGCTCAGCAGCATTTGAGACGGGTTTGAACCTTATGCTGGGCTCCTCCCAAAAAAAGCCAGCCCCACCGTGGGTGAGATGCTGCCCCACCTTCCTTGCTTCTCACCTTGCCCACATAGGCATAGAAGACGTGGTCCGGAGGGAGGGAGCCATCTCGGAGTTTCTTGGAGAGCTCCAGCAATGGCAGAGAGAGGATGGAGACCACGTTCACGGAAGGATGCTATGGGAAAGGTTGAACAGGCAATGTCACACCTCTACTTCAGCTGATGGATTCCTCCTTTCTCCTTGGTGCCCTCTGTAACTCACCCAAAAAATATCTGCCATTTAGTCGCTGAAGGTGGTATCTGCCTCAAGACCACATCCTGCTCTACCTGACACCAGTGAGCACAATGTGAAACCCTCAGGGCCAGTACTAGCCCGCGCTTTCTCAGCCTTTCTTCCTGTTCAGACCAGTCACACCAAGCACCTGCTGAATAAAAGAAAGCCCTTCACGCAGCCTTGTTCAGACAGGTCATGGCTAGGCCTGGGGGAACAGCTTGGTGCAATGCTCTTGCTGAATTACCGTGGGAGTTGGTGTCACGGTTATAAACACTGTTCCATCAAGGAACGAAACCAGAACTGGAGCCAGCTCTTCTCCTCGCACCACCAAGATATTTGCACAGGGAAGTGCAATAACCAGGGAGCCCCTTGGCTAGTCATTTTTGGGTCAGCAGAGGTTTCCTCACCACCTACTAAACACCATGAAAAACACATCAAGCCTCACGCCTCCAGCTGGACTCTGAACCTGAGCGAGTCGGCCGGGCTGCCTGCCGGGATCGCGGGGCACCACCGCATCCCTGCCTGCAGCCGCGGCTGCACTTTGGCCTCTGCTGATAACACATCGCCTGTCGCCTCTCCCTGCTGCCTCCTCAACCAGCCTGAGCCTTACACGACGGGGCCGGGGAGCTTTCAGACAGGGATTTTCCCCTCCTCGCTGCCCGTGACTGTTAGCGGGATAATGGGTTACCTCCCGCTGCCCCAGACAACGTTTCCTCCCCATCCCTGCCACAGCGCCGATCGCTGCGATGCTGAGGTGTTCGCGCACACATGGACTTAGACAGGGAAAATAATGACACTAAATCCCCGTGGGTCCACATAAGGAGCCGGGAGAGCACCTGACAGCCGGGCGAGCAGCCGCTCCTCGCAGGGAGGGCGGCACGGGGTACGCGATGGGGAGGGGGCCCAGGGGAGGAGCTGCCGCCGCGGGGATGGAGCGGGGGCCGCGGCTGCCGGCGCTCACCTGCTCCCGAAAGCGCCGCGCCACCGCCTCCATCCGCACCAGGCTGCGCTCCTGCCGCTCCTGCGCCTTCGCCACCTTCCTCCAGAGCGCCCGGCG
>VZTI01004801.1:688312-710238 GCA_013397865.1 Struthidea cinerea
TAAAAAGTAGTTAGTAAAAAAAAAAAAAAAAAAAAAAAAAAGAAAAGAAAGAAAAAGAAAGAAAGAAAAAAATAGTCCAGTCTTCCTGGAGAATTTGATGATGTTTCTTACTGCTGTCCATTTGCCATATTGCTGTGAAGGGAAGCTGGGGTAGAACAGAAGGGTTTGTTTCTTCCCTTATGGGAAAATAAAACAAGAACAAGAAGAATATTGCAATTTAAACAACAAATCATTCACTACTCTCCCTGCATTAGAAAAGAAAACACAACCACCCTACTAATGATCAAATTCTTAAAACCATCCCCTGATTTAGCAACATCCCCCTGACAGATCCCTTTTTTCTGACCAGACCACTGTGTCAGAGGGAGCTGCAGGCTGGGCTCCTGCCCTGGGCTCTCCTGAGGATGCTCTGGCTCTGTGCAGGGTGCTGGGCTGGCATCAGTGGCTTTCCCTCCTCTACAAACAAGTGGAACTCTGCCTCCCTGCCTAGAAGATGGGACGCATTGTGGCTCTGCTCTGCAAGTTGAGGTGTTCGGCAATGCAGCAAGATACCAGCTGGAAGGAGACTTACACAGCCCAGTAGACAGGGAAGGACTTTCTTGCTTGGACAGCCATTGAATAATTTGCCATGGCAAGACCCAGGCGATGCTATTTTCTGCAGTTAAGACGCAGGTTATTTTTCATTAGCTGCGAAGGGCTGTTGGTGGTGCCAACGCTTGCCACCAGGCCTGTAGCTCGACACAACATAAGCAGATAGGAACAATCTCATAAAAATAACTGAAATCCACTGAGGGCTCTGTTGAACTGCCTTTTCAAAGTGCACCAGGTGAAGCAAAAAGGAGTCGGATGACCCTGATTCAAGAAATGGTGCCAATGGATTGGGAAGTGCACACACATTGAACAGGAGATACGAGCATGCCAGAGCCACCCCCAATCTGCCAGAACTGCATGTGGATGGGAGCCTGGCCCTGGCTGCAGCATTTTGTCCAAGCAAGACTGAATTGAAGTTTTTCTGGTGGGACTGTCCTGGTACTGTCTTCACTGACAAAGTCCCTGCTGAGCCAGGAGCCTGTTAGAAGCAGACAAGGAAAGAACAGTCCTGCGAGCCAAAGAAATCAGACCCCAGATGATTTACATGGAGCATGAGGGGGCACCAGAAGGGCAGCCAGCCCAGAAAATGAGATTATAAACTATCATCCCCTGTTACACGCTGGGACGTGGCTACAGGGTGGCCCTCTGGCATCATTCTGGGAGGCAGCCGTGGTCTGGTGTTGAAAGCAGAAGGCTTTTGTCTTGTCAGATTGGAAAAGCCCACATCCTGAGGAGTGTCTGAGAATGTGTGCAGTTCTGCCTTCCCTCCTGCAGTCTTTTCCTGACCTGTGTGCAGGGTCTGACACCTTCGGAGGCCGCAAGAACATCCCAACTGCTCACTGCCACATCTCGCTGTCCCCGTGGCATGGTCTGGAGAGGTTTGTGAAGACGCAGTCTGGTGGACTGAGGCGGTGGAAGAGAAGAAACCCTTCCTCCAGGTGGCCAGGTCCTACAGAGGGCAGCCCTTGAGGTGAACCCACTCCTGCATTCAAACTTGCTGCTCTGGGCCAGGTGGTACCTGCAGGGCATCACCCTGAAGGAGTTTAAACATTGACTTTTTTGAGGAAAGGAGAGGTGAAAAGAACCTGGAAAGGGGATACAGGAGCCCTAATGTGGATGCACCAAGCTCCTTAAACTGATTTAGGGTTCCAGCCAGGTCAGTGTTGTACCTGAGCCAAGAAAATGCGAAATATTCCATTTGCTCATGCAAGTGTGAAACCTGCTGGTGTAGAGGCTTGGGTTTAATGTTCTTCACCTCTGCAATGTGAATCCACAGGAGGGGAAAAGCAGCACGAAAAGGAGTCTTCAGAAGAGGCAGAGCCCAGTGTTTTATAAGAGCTGGCGTGGATGTGGTTAATAAGATAATCTCCGGACCCTCCAACACAAAGAGAAAGTGAGTTTTCTGATCCATAAAGGATCAGTCTGCAGGAAGCCCCATCAGACTCCTCAGCGTGAAATTACACCACAGCAGGGGGGTACAGTCCTGCTACTGTACAACATTAGAGAGATGAATTAGGACTTGACATTCATGTGCTTAATATGCCTATTCCTGGCATTATCCCACAAGGACCAGTCACCGCCAAGGACTTGCGGTCACCGGGTCTAGGAAGGTATTTAGGGTTGCTGATTTGCTCCCTTCCAGAGCCAGGCTATCAGGCTTCCCCATCTAATCTCTCCTCATCAAGAGCAGGGGGGGAACACAGCCCAGCTCTTCTATCTCACAGCAGTCTGGTCTGGGGAGTAACCACCAGGTGCACCCTTGCTGCTCGGATAAACCACAGCCATCCTCTGGACTGCCGAGTGTGGAACGAGGGAAAAAAAACAACATAAAATCATGACTTGGTCCTCAAGAAGCTGAGAAAAGGGGAAAGAGCCAACCCCAAAAGTATGTCTCTCACATAGTTGCTGCTAACAAAAATAAATATTTACTGGAAAGGGAAGTATCAGCAGGGCTGTTTTAGGAATTATTCAAACTGGGTTTGCCTCTGCAGTGTTAAACTGGTTGGAGGTGTGCCTTAGACAAACATGGGCACTCTCAGCTACTTTACCAAATGGGCTTTGTCAAGAAGCCAGAGTATTTCCAAGCCCCAGGTCTGGGCTGTGTGAAAATTCCTGCCTGTTTGAACTCCGAGCCAGGACAGAGTGCTTTTGGTTTGTTTTTTGTCCATGAAATATTTCGTTGAGAACAAAATTTTAGGGGGAGGG
Source organism: Struthidea cinerea (assembly GCA_013397865.1). NCBI lineage: Eukaryota > Metazoa > Chordata > Aves > Passeriformes > Corcoracidae > Struthidea > Struthidea cinerea. The sequence continues at coordinate 691,109 of VZTI01004801.1, forward strand.
GGAGAATCTACTCCAAATTCTGGAAGAAATAAAAAGAAAAATGTTGGCTACAAGGCTGAATAGTTTTTGAACTGATCATTTTCCAAGAAAAAATCCAAATATTTTTTTTTCAGAGAGTAGCTGTCCTGCAGGAAATTCCTGATTTCATGGACGTGCCGCACTTCTGGCAAGTGCACTTGTGATCAAACTGATTGAAAAGCCATTTAATTGGAACTGTTTTCAGAATGCAGAATGAGCTAAAACTTGGCAAAGCTGATGGGGGGAAGCATGGACAGACCCAGCAGAAATAAATGAGAAGCAGAATCCTCCCAGAAGCTGATTTTGCAATGGTCTGTCATGGAGAAAGGGCAAGAGCCTCCCCAGCATGAGCACATCCTTGTGGCTGGGATCACATTGTGTGGCATGTGGGCACTTTGCAGCTCACAAATCCTGCTCCTCCAACTCTCCTCTTCAACTGTGCTCCCTGGGAAAGGGGAGCAGGGATATGGTGGGATCCTGGGACTCATCTGGCCATGGACGTGGTGCTCAGCCTGAACGTGTGGGATCAGTCCTGAGCCTGGCCATACAGAAACATCTCCATCTCTTGTTCTGGACACAGGGAATGCCCAAATTTGTAACCCATCTCTACAGCACTTTGAATGTGGACACATTCCTGCTTGCCCCACTTGAGGAGGGATAAAGCCGAGAGGTCACGAGACAAATTCAAGGAAATTAAGTGAATTGGGACTCTAAAACACAAAGCTGCTGTACCAATATGGGGACAGCACCACCGTGCCCCTCGACTGGTTTCTTCTTCTCTCTGTTAAAACTGTGGTAACCCTTGGAGGTGGAGATGAGGACTTCTATGGGCTCTTTTTTCCTTAAGCACAGATTTTGTGGGAATATTAAATCTAAATCAGAGCTAACGTCGTCTTGGTTGAAATCAAATAACAATGTATATACCCAGATATCTTCACTCTTTTCCATGTGATGGAAGTTCTGGATCTGGGCTCCTACACCTGGACACCAAGCCAGGCATGGACATGTTTCTTGGACATATAGAGCAGACTCTGGTGAATGCAGTTGCCACTGGACAAACAGCACTTGGAGTTCAAGGCTGAGGTGGATGGATATCCCATCCCTACGGACAGGATGAGGTTCCCCCCGTCGTTTGCTCTGCCTAGTGGCACCATCTCGGTGAGTGACATGTTGTCACCACTCCATCTCCCAAATATTCAGCAAACTAGTCCTCAAGTCCAAATAAACACTTCTGGGATGATGCAAGAAAGGAGCCTTGGATGCTGAAAACTGCTCAACGTTTTGGTTGTTCTGTTGTCCAACACGAGCCAAACACAAAGTATTCCCAAACTTTTGCAGTAATGACGCATGGGCAAGGACTTTGCACACAAGATGGAGAAAGGCAAAGCTGTTTATTGCGCAGTCAGAATTCCCTAAATACCAGCACCCAACAGGATAGAACATCCTATAAACAGGAAAGATGTTCACCACAGTGTCCCCCAATCACCTGGGGTATTGCACAGATTTTACCTATTATGGCAATAGGCAAACAATGCCCTATAAGGCCACCAACTACAATGAACACTTCTCCTAGGCCCAGTCTGTCCATAAACACACAATCCTCTCTCAGTCCATCCCCGGTGACCTGGATGCATTCCCAGGGTCACCTCTGGGCCCAAGAAAAAAGCTTTCTCTCCGGTCCTCAAGGCCCATCTCTCTACCACCACCTAGTGCACTCCAACACCAAACCCGTTCAGCTGATTTAAAACAAATCCCAAGAAAATAGCCCTAAGTAAACCAATGCGTGGAGGGTGGAGGCTAATGGAGCACTTCCCACCTGAATGATAAATTCCCATTCTCCAAGAGAGTGACAATTTTTTTAGCATGCTTGGCTTTTGTCTTCTGTGAAATCAGAAGTCTCCCACTGAGGGTTGGGTTTCACGTCTGGGTCAGAGTTTCTACAGAAAGGAATTTTCATTATGGTCTTGGCAACACTTAAGCCTCCCTGTGCAACTGATCTATCTGAGCGTTTCATATCCATCAGGACCATGGATGCCATCAGCAATCAGGGGTGAAATCTCAAGCAACCCGAGAAGCCTTAGGATGAGACAGGACCTCATAGTGAGATTAACATGGTCTGAGAGGGTAATTAAGCACAGTAATTATTTGCTGAAGGTGAGGTGGAGGGTACCTCCTTGTTGGCAGGCTTTAGACTGAGGATGGGTTCCCTGTTTCAAGGGAGAGTCAACTCAGTGAAGTCCTTTGGCTTGTGATGTGCAGAGTGACAGACTAGATTGTGAAGCTGCAACAGAGGTTTGGGGACCAGCCTAGCAATAGCTGAGTCCTCAGGCCACACAAAGTGTGAGAAGTACATAACAATTCCCAACATATCAAATGGCGTGGGAGAGAGAGCATCCCAGCGAGGCAGGAGACCTAGGAAATGCTAGCAGAGCGGAAAGCCCTAGATGTATTCTGATCAGCAAAATTCAAAGATTGTTTTTTAAAGCCTGGATCTTGCACTGTTCTTTGAGAACATAGTAAAGGCACTAGTTCCTGCCCTTGCAGACCTTTAGGTAGTTACAGCACCCATGTATCTGAAACTCCCTTTGCTTTCCTCTTTCCAGGTTACACAACATCAATAATCTTAATTTTTCTTTACGGACGCAGTTTTCCAGTTATTCTCATTATTTTTCTCTGGACTCTCTCCGGTTAATACGTATCTTTCTTGAACTGGTTCTCAAAACCAGACGTGTTTTTCCATCTCAGGTTTAACCAAAGATAAGCAGAAAGAAGATGCATTCCTGTATCCTATGCCTCTCTCAGGGTTGTCCATGGTTGTAAAAGCACCTCATGGGTGTTGTATGGCTTTAATCAAGCAGTTACACCAAAAATCTGTGACAGGGGTTGTGGAGGCTGGAAAGGGAACTCTCTTCTGTGACTTCTTCTTTCTTGTTGAATGTGATGGAAATGAGGAATGTGTCTCCTCCCACCTACCCCCTCCCCCAACTTCCTCTGCAAAGGTGAGATGCCAAAAACACAAAATGAGTTAAAAGAAAGCAAAATAACTATTGTAAGGTGGATGTCTTCATTGCTGTTCTATATTTAAAGGTTATCTGCATCAAATAAAACAGGTTTTGACATAGAATTGCAAGAGAAAAGAGCTGAAAGGAGCCCACCATAGCTCCTACCCTGTTATCTGGTGATGATTCATCGCAGTCCAGGTAGTCCCTTGAGATTTGGGATAAATCTGACAAGATGTGAATCTACAGCATCACTAAATGTACAAGGGTATTCAGCCTCCTTTGACAAACAGGAAAGTCAGAACCAAGAATGTGAAGCTTTTCCTCCAAACCATATGTAATGGGGCAGCAGAGACAACAGTAGCAAGCCAGGCATCTCTGCCTTGCTCAGGGCCAAGGCTGTCCTGTTTCCTAACAGAAAGCTAAACCTTTAGCATGGGTGATGGGGGCTGTATTTTTAGGTCTCTCTATTCTTTTATAGCTCAGCAGAATTTTACCTCCTGGAAGCTGCTACAGACTCTCAGAGTGCTCTTATTGCAACAGCCTTTTTTTTTTTTTCTCCCCAGAATAAAACCTCTTTTTAGACATTTGGGAACTGAGGAGCACGCTTGGGTGGGGTTAGGGCACCTCTGAGCAATTCAAACCCATCTCCTGCCTGGAGCCAGGCTGTTGCCAGCACCAGGTCAAGGCTGTGTTTACCCAAGTTTCACAGCTGCTGGAAAGGTCTGGGAAGAAAGTGCTGATGGAGTTTGTGTGAACATATCTGTGAACTAGGGCCAGCAGGAAGGAATGATCCCAGGAGAGTTAGTAAGGGCCACTTTTGCAGTGCTGAGGATAACGTAGCTGTCTCAATTTTCTTCACTATCTTTAAAGACCAGATTTTTTTGTGCCCTATTGTAAGTCAGTTCCTCTTGAATCACAGTGTTTTCAGCAGTAATTTGGGTTACAGGGGGTCTTTGGAGGACGTCTGGTCCGGGTGTCACCTTGGTCATGTGAAGCTGGGGGTGGCAGGAGCTCATCCTTCTTCACCAGCTGCGCAGAAAGCAGAGAGCAGGGCCCTGATTTCTGGAGGACTGAAGTGAGACAGGATGGAAAGACTGGCACTGTCCTCAGAATCCCGCCTTTTCCTTAGTCCTGGAGGTTACCCACCAGAGGAGACCCACAGTTTTGTGACAAATATGAATGGCTTCCCATGGGCTCGCATGGAGGCTCCTTCCAAGCCGGCGTTGGCAACCTGCTGGAAGCTCTTTAGGGAGCACCACGGGACTGTGTGTCTGAGTGCTGAAGGCTCCTGCACCTGATGGGAATTACTGGGAGCTCCCAAGGGATGTTCACTCGTTTCATTTCTACAGCAGACTTCTCCTCATGGGCTGCTGGGAAAATCCATTGGTTCTCCCCATTTCTGCCTCCTACCAGGAAAACATCCACCACTTCTCCCACCTCCATCTTCTCCGTTTAGGTGATGCACCTCTCTGGGGAAGGGGTGGATTTTTACACACAGTGGCTGTGTACAGATCTTTGCATGACCGGGATCTCTTACTCCCAAGGAAAAAAAAGCCTAAAACAGGATAAAAAACCCCAAAAATCCTAAAAATGGTGCTCTGCCGAGCAGGTTTGGGGGGGCTGCTCTGCAGAGAGCCAGCCCTGAGGAATGCACCCAGGGTGAGGGGAGAGACAGCCCTCTCCACCGGCCCCCACCTGCCCCTCTTTCCCCCACTGTGTGAACCTACCGTAGATTTCTTGAATTTCCCTTTGATGTTTATCTCCCCCCAGTAATTCTCTTTGGGGGATTTGCTGGAGCGGCGGTTAGAAGAATACAGCCTGGCATAGGGCGGCCGAAGGGCGAGAGAATGTTAGAAACAGGATTAAGATCATATTCTACAAGCGGTTGTCAGTCGCTGAATAGGGCTAAAGTTTCTTATCGGGCCGGGGTGCCAGAATGCCTTTGGATTCTTCTCCCCTCTTTCCCTCCCCTCCGCACAGGGCTTTCAGCGTGGTGGGGAAAGCATAATCGTGGCCCTGAATGGGGAGGTGGGCTCTGGGGAGCATCGCCCCACGGCGCAGGAGCCGGGAGAGGGGGTCAGGGCATTGCTGCGGGGCTCATGGGCAGCCAGCACCGTAGCCTGGGAAAAATAAGAAAAAAACAAAAAAAAACCAAAAAAAAAGCAGTGGTGGTTAATGCTGAAATGGCTGCTGGAGGATTTTTAGGTGCAAATCTCCATATTACAGGGAGAATATTCCCTTTTGAAAGTCCCAGTTTCTTGATTTTTTTTTTTTCCTGGCGTGGGATTTCATGGCTTTCACTGGGCATTTTAGTTGTTTTTCTGCTTTGGTTTTTTTGCTTTTTCTCCTTTTCTTAAGGTGGAATTGGAGTCCTGGTAGGAACTTATTTGGAAATATTTGGGGCTTGCTTCTGAACATTCCAGGTGATAGGAAACAGAAGCTCCAGAAAAGCAGAAGAATTTTGAAATAAGGGGCGGGGGGGGGGGAACCCAGAAAATGTACTTTTAAAACTCAAAGCGTGTTTTGAAAACCAAGAGGCAAAAATAGTTGCGAAAGAGAAAAAAATTTGGAAAGTTTTGAAGCTACTTTCATATAAAACAAAAACACAAACACACTGAGCTTTCATGGGGAACGGAATCAAGCAGTATTAAATTCCCGTGTGCTCATTTCAGAAGGCTAAGGACATGCAGGCTTTTGATGTTTCCACCTGGGAGATGCTTTTGTCTTTTTGCAGGTTAGGACCCTGTGATGGAGAATATTTTGAAGGGGCTAGTGTCTTCACCTTTCCCAACCTGAAACATGATGGATGGACCCATGTGAGCCCTCTCAGATCTGTATGTTTCTGTAGGAAAGAAGCGTTTCTGGTAAAATATTCAGATTCATTTAGGAAAATCTGGGTTTTGCTTGACTCTGTGGGTGTGGAATGTTTTTCACTTGTTCTGCACAAAGCAAACAGAAGCCTTGCCATCGTTTCTGGTTTGTGTTGGAAAAGGAAGTCCTGCAGGTAATGTCATTTCTGGGCTGCTCAAAGTGGCTGGGGAAAGGAACAACTTCTGTCTTTTTAACTTTCTGGACCACGACTACCTGTAACTATTCTATAATGAGGGTTCGTGTTTTTCTAGAGGCCATGCCTGATTAAAAGCACCAGGAAAACTTTATCAAGAGAGCCGCTAATGAACAAGAACGTTGCACAAGCTGTAGAAATACAGCAAGAGGAACTCTCTGCCCAGAATTTGCACAGTTTGGGGAGTGAGGGGGAGAAAGCCCAAGGGGTTGGAATCCAGCTCCTGGAGACCTGTGAATATGCAAACACCTCTGCTTTTAAATGAGTTTATCCCTCGTGGTTTACAGAAATTTGACAGTTGACTACAGAAGTCAAGTTGTCCTTTATCCACATGACAAAATCTCATTAATTATTTTAGAAACTTGAGAGTAACTTTCTTTATGCTTGTGGCTGGCAGTACTATGAAACTTGAGAGAAACAGAGACTGAGTGACACTCCCATGTCCAGAAGCAATGAGGTTCAGGAGAGTTAAACAGCCCGCACAAAATGATGTAAAATTAATTAGACTTTTGAAATTCCTCTGTTTTTCACAGTCCTTAACAAATAATGTTTTCAAGTCAAATTACAAGGCTACATTCCCTAGTTCTTATTGATTTCAATTGTAACTTTGCCTAAATAAAATATACCCGCTTTATTTTTGACTCTTTAAATCCGTCATTTCTTGCTATTATTCCTAGACTTTGTCAGCTCACTCATTGCTAGAATCAGCCCTTGTTGTGTGAGGGCAATCTGCTTTCGAGCCCTAAGAGCTCCTGCCCCAAGGACCTGACAAACTGCTGCATTTTTGCACTTAAAAACTTACATTTCCAGAAACCCTTGGTCCTTTAAAGTACCACAATACGAACAACCACTGCTCATTCATGGAGAACTCGAGGAGACAGGGTTTATGGGAGGGGGAGGGATCATCACAAGGGCTGTTTGGGCAAAAGGTGCTCTGAGGTCTATGTCCACAGGTATCACTTACATCTTCCATCTCCCATTCTGCTCCTGGCTCAGTGTTTTTTACCTAACTCGGGGGTTTATACACAGGGAATAGATTATGCCAGTCAAAGGCAGTGTTTTTGCCTTCCTCTCACAGCTGAGGAAATCAGAGCCCCGTCAAAGAAAACTCAAGGAATTGCAGTAACTCCCTGAGGTGAGCCAGGGTACAGGAATGCTCCTTCCTCAGCAAACTGCTGCCCAGAAATATTTCCAAGAGCTTCCCTCCTGTTTGCATTTGCCTGTGATTGTACCAGCTTCTTCTGAACATCCTCTTCTGAGTGCAACTGGGAGATGTCAGGGTCAGCTTCCTGAGGAATTTTCCAACTTTTGGAAACTTTTCCCAGCTTTTGGAAGTCAGCTGAATGCAAAGCAGGGCTGGACTTGACAGTGTTTGGTTAATGGTTGGTCCAAATGATCTTAGAGGGCTTTTCCAACATGAATGATTCTGTGATTCTGGATCTGGCTCCCTAAAACTCACAATCCCAGTTTTACAGCAATGCCTCCACCTTGTGCAGAGGCAGGTTCATGTCCAGTCCCACCCTGTGACCCAACATCAAGTATTTCATAGAACACCTGGTAACATATATAATCTGTTTGGTCCTCTTAACCACCTTTATTTTTTTTTTCAAATCAAGCTTGAGACGTCATAAAACAAGAAGTGGCGCATTTGGAAGAGGAGAAACCTTTTCAAGATACGCTGGGAGATGGACTGTTATCCCAAATCCATATAGCACAAGGAGATCAGTGGGAAATTTCCTTTCACCTCATAAAGTTTTGGTGCAACTGTCTGCCTTTAGCTCCTGCTTGTTTGGCCACTGCCAGCACAGCGCAAAGTGCTCTTCACCCCATCCCTCAGTGTCACCACGAGACTCATCCAAGCGGAAACCCAAACACTGGGTTTCGTTCCCCATGGTGCTGGCCTGGGCCATGGCCATCTAGACCCATTCTAAGGCTGTTGAGCTGGGTGGTGGCAATCAGCAGCAGCAGACAGCTGGCCAGTGCTGGGTGGCATTCAGGGGGACAGCTGGGAGCCTGCGAGGGGGACGGGAGACTCTAAACACATGCTTAAACACGGCGCTTTTTGCCCAATAATCGGTAACGTCGAGAGGGCGACATTAAACAAAATAATAAATCGTGTGCTGGCCCTCAAATTGGATCCCTTCTTTTTTCATTTGATTTTGCTAGGATTTATTCCATTTGACAAACCATGCTGTTTAGAATACAATAGTGGCATAATCACAGCCTGGGGCCCTCATTCTTCAAGATAATGGGATACTTATTCATCTAAGGCAGGTACAAGTCTGTCCTTGGCTTTCATTTTACAAGATTACTTGTATTTCTGTCTCATTTGCAATAGGTGATATCTGTCAGAAAGCAATTTTCACCCAATTTGGGGTTCTTCATATTTTGTCTTTAAGCTCCTTTGTTGTTGATTTTCCTTCCCCCCACCTCTTGACGCTTGCATTTTGCAAGCAACCTATGGACACGCTACTTTTAATTTCCCCCCCTTTTAAACAAACAAATAAATAAATAAAGAGCATCCCCGGCCCTGTTTACACAGCTCGATAGTTTATTTGTTAAGCATGACAGCGCAGGGATTTTTCAACGTCCAGTGTTCCAGCGTTCAGTGCTGAGCACTGGTCACTGGTGTGTGTTCCACTTCACCCTCAAGAAAAAGAGAGCAGCGCTCACTTTTGTTTGGCCTGACAGCCTGAAAGTTCAGAGGTAGGAGCCCCTCGTGCCCCCAGAAATGTGCCAAAAAGCAGTGTTTTAAAGGCCAACTGGAAGGCCTAGGCTGAGGTCCCAATTCAGGCTTTGAGGACTTAACCTCAGCATTTTTTTCAAGTAAAGATGAATGAAAAGCAAGTTGTTAGGTTTTGGGTTTGGTTTGTTTTTTTTTTTCCAGAGATTTTTGCAGGTATTGTTGGGAAATTAAAACACAAAAAAATCATCCACTAGCAACGTTCTACTTAGTGCTAAAATTCATGAGTTTTTTTAAATTAAAAACGAAGTGAAATGGGGAAAAATATGTAATAATGTGTTTGGACCTAAAAGGCATTCAGATAAAATTCTAACTACTTGGGATTTCAGCCCTTCCAGATTCCCTGTGTGAAAGGCTCTACCTCTTCTCCTTTCCTTGTTTTCCTGCTTTCCCTTGCTTTCCCCACAGGCCTCCCTGCTGCTTTTGGATACCCCAGGTCAATTTGTCCTTAAATTTTATTTGGAAAATGCAATTGTTCTTGCTGAAAGCTGCAGGAACATGGGCAGAGGTGAAGTCCCCTCCCACCCCTGACTGCTGTGCTGAGACCTGATGGAGAGACGACACATTCCTGCAGGTAACAGCCCTGCAAACGTCCTGGGAGGTGCGGGGACTTAAAAACACAGGTGGAAGCAAAGCAAACAAACAAAATTGGGAAATGGGGCTGAAATCAAAAGCACATTTCTCGTCTCTCTTTGCTTAAGCTGTTTAGAGGAGCTCTGTGTGCAGAGGAATTACTCTGAGGTAACTCAGACACCTTTCTTTTCTCCGTGGGTGTCTCTGATGGCAAAACTAATTCACTTCTGCTCCACCAGGTCTCCCCTCTATTGTTCCCCACTAATGTAATTTTTTTTTGTCTTCAGAAGCATTCCTGCCTGTGTAATCATCTCCAGCACAGAGAGCGAGGAGAGGAAATTAAGATGTTATTGAGGGTTTGAGAGATATCTCATGTTTCAGAGTGGATCAGAGGCCTTTTTTTTTCTCCTTTAAGGTGCCTGTTACAGGGAGGTGAGGCAAATACGGTTTCAGGGGTGGGAGGGCTGGGGTGAAGCAGGGCTGGTGTTCAGGAAGATGTGATGCTTCTCTCTTCTCTTGACACAGCAATAAATATGTCCTCAATTCCACATGTGGATCCCCCTGCAGCAGATAATCTCTTGGGGGAAGAGTTTCACCTCCGGTGGTCTCCACAGGGCAATCCCAAGGTTTTACTAAACAGCTCCCATTTCTCCTTGGGGAAGAGAGGACTGGACTACATGAGGTATCAGACAAGATTTTTTTTTTTGGTGACATGCAGCAAAACTGAAGCTGACAAATAACTTCTGAGGGGTTTTTTTGCCTTCAACAAGGCCAAGCTGAAGGGAGCTGAGCTGCTTCCACTGGGCGAGCGATTTATCTTGGTATAGGAAAGTTCATTTTATAACTAGAGAATGAGACTGTACACATGAAAATCCATCAGCATAGGTTTTTCCAGGGTAACACAGTGTGTGTCAGTTTTCCTCATGTTTCCCAGGGCAGCTGTGGAGACCTGAATGGAGATTTTAAGGTGGCTTTGGAACTGCTTTGTGTTTCTCTGCTTCTTTTCGTGGTGTCATTGGAGAGATGGTCTCCTGTCCCCAACAGCCACGCTGGCCATGGCCACCAAACCACCAAGATGGACACTTGGCCTAACTCACAGAGCCTTTGTGATGCTCATGACCTATTCATTGACTCCTTAAGAAAGAAATAATTGAAAAATTAGCATAAGTATTGCATGTCAGACAAAACTGCTTGCAGCTGCCTTTGAATAAGGGGCAGTGTAAAGTTTACTGTACAAAAATTATAGATAAAAAGTCAGCCTGGGAATAGCAGGTGCCTCAACTGAGCTTCCTGACAGTGGGGTGTTCTGCTGAAATAACCTCATGCTCCCGTGCTCAGTTTTCCCTTGTGTTTCCTTGTGGACACGGTTCAGTCCAACTCCGGTATTTCACCTTACTAACGCCGAGAGAATGTGCTGGAAAGAAAGCTGAGCTGAAGGAAACCCGTACTTTGCTTTTTGCATCTGTGTCTGAGTGAATTAACTTTGCTTTAGGCCACTGCATGCCCTGCTCAGCACTTGTTGGGAAGGTGATTTGGAAAACCCTGCGGAGTGGATGTTGCTGGAAGCTCAAAGGTCTGTAAGCATGGTCTCTGCTCTGGGGGCTTCCAGGAAAAGCACAGTTGAGAAATGGACTTGGCCTGTCCCAGCACTGCCCTGCTCCCAGCAGGAAAACAAGCAAGTTTGTGAAAGAGGAGCAGGATTAGGACTGCGAGGGGGACAGAGGGTCACCCTGCTCCTATTCCTGCAACGTGGATGTGAGTCTGGGAGTAACCGGACTTGGCTGAGCCACCTGGATGAATCCTGGGTAAATCAGGGCTTGGAGAAAACTGTTTCCCTGACATCTGCTGATTTTTATGGAAGTCAGAGTGTTAAATGCCTTCCAGGCTCTGTGTCGGATCTGGTGAGCCTGGTGCAGGCGAGATGCAATCCTACCATTTCTGCAGCGGGACACTCTTCCGGGAGTGGGAATATTCTCCTCCATCAGCTGCAAAAGGCAACAAACAGGCTGCAGTCTGACAGTGGAGAGGCTGGGATTCATCATCCCCATCCCCATCATCCCCCATCCTCACCTGGGAGTGCTGGTCTGACCATACCTGGTGGTGGCAGAGACTGGAGAGTCGGAGCTGAAGAATATCTGAGCTAAAAGCCGGCTTTCATCCAAAAAGGGGCTACAAATTGTGGAGACACCAGGTAAAATGTAAGCAAAAGCCCCAAGTGATACACAGACAAAAGCTGCAGGTGTTGGAGTCGCTCAGGCATTATAATAGATGGGTTTCTCTGCCGTGTGCCTTGCAGCAGGTTAAAATAAAACACCAGCATGGTCCCTGCTGGACTTGCAGCTCCTGAGAACAGAGGCAGCCCCAGTGTGTAATAGGATCTTCACTGCTGTTCTGGGGCTTGAATAACATTATGGTGACTTTGCATAGATTTTTGCCCTTAATGCAAATAGGGAAATGATTTTCTAATCAGGTGAGATAAGGCTGAAACATGATAGATAGAGCTTGGTTTGTTAATGAAGTACAAAGAAGTAGCCTGCACCTTTGTAAACTATTCTTAAAAATAATGCAATGTTAAAAAAATTGGTTTCTTTGGCTACCAGTCATGGGAGAGAACCCTGATGCAAATCTTTGTAATGAGTGCATTTCGATGAGCGTTTGAAAAATATATATGTATTTATTTGCATTGATATGTTTATATGGCTTTACATATCAACTTAGTCAGGAAAAATTGAATAAAATGTCTCAGGTCTGGGAAATGAGAAGAGATTATGAAAAGCAGATTTAATATAGCACCGTTTTTTGATGTTTGTGGCACATTTCATCATATTGCCAGAGACACCCAATTACACAGCTTGCAGAGTAATCAGCAAATGGGGAATCCGAAGGAGAATATTAACTGTGGTCTTTTTTTCCCCTTCCTCCTCCTCCTTCTTTAGCAAATATTATGTTATGCCTTATGGAAATGGATCAAAATGCCACATGTGCAGTTAATACTGAGCTCTGGAGCTCTTTCAAATCTTATTTTTCCCCTCACATTGTATTTTTCTGGAACAAACCTCCTGATAACTTTAGGACATGGTCTTCAGGGCTAAAACACCACCTTAAATTTCCTGCAAGTTTGGGTTCCAGCTTTAGCTGGTGCTTGACTTTACCTCATCAACCTTGTGTGAGGGAAAAATTGAGTTATTAATTGAAGATAACCATATGCAAGGACGTGATCAGAGTTCATCCATTTATTTCCCTCTTTGTGAAGGCAGGAATTTACTGAGCTATTTGGTGTCCTTGATGGTCACAGGCACTCCTTACCCACAGGGTTTTTAATATCCAAAGCAGACCTGTAACTGCAGTGAAAAAGGAGATCTAATGATTAATATTTCCCTTCTTGTGGATAAAAAAAAATAGCAATGGCTGCAGTGTAGGACAGTTGTGGCTGGCTGATATTTTGGGTGCATGTGATCAAACAGTCTTCAAAGGCACTGGCGGAACTGGGTCAAAACTACTAGCACTAAAATTTGTGCAGGCAGGGGTGTTCCCAGTCTCTGCCCACATTCCCACTGTTCTGGTTCTCTGCCTGGTTTAAGGAAAAGTCACTTTTCTTGAGAATGTCTGAAAAGTTATTAATCATTGTTACAAATGCACTTGCATTTCCTGCCAGCTTACTTTTCCCTTTTAATTTCTATGAGTTTTTCTCTACAATGTTTCTACATTTGGGAAAATAAATTAGGGAATTGTATTAATGGGGGATGACATTCTGAAACTGAATTATTTTTTTTTTTTTAAAGAGCTTCATTAGCAGATGACTTCAGGAAAAATTGATAAATTCAGAAAAATATTTTTTTTCCATCAGCTTCATCAGGCATCAAATTGGGCCTGTAGGCAAAGTGAAAAGCCCATGAAGTCACTACCAACTTATGGCCCAAGGAGTAGTTTCATCTTTTAGGTTCAAACTAACCCTGAAGGAACAGGAGGTAGAGGAGCAAGCTTGTAGAAGCTTCTCTGCCATCTCCTGGAGCACAGCCCCCCATGGCTAAGTGTGGAAAAGGGGACAGGTCTTCCACCAAAAGCACAGAAACATCCTCAAAATCACGTGGAAACCCCAGTCGTCTGAGAGTGGTCAAACTCACCCTGCACCACTGTCTAGAGATGTGCTCTCTGGTCAGGTCTTTCCTATCATCACCTCATCAGGCAGGAATTTTTCCCTGGGTTGTGCAGGAAGGTGACAAGAGGTGCTGCAGCCACTGCTTTGGTGTCTTGTGGCCAAGGGGGAATTCCCACCTGCCACCCCAGCTGGAGATGCTGACCCCAACAGCAAGAAGCAGTTCTTCAGCACCTTTTTGTGCAGCTTTTCCCGTGTTGTCCCAGCCTCAGGTTAATGAATGATTTGCAAAATGCATTTTCCTTGTTTTTTTTTTTTTTTCCTTTTTATTAGTGGAGTATGAAAACAGGCAATAATCTTACAGAAAGCAGGACTGGCACAATCGGTACATAGCATCATGCTGCAGCTTTTCAGAAATGAATATAAACTCTTTTTGTTCTCTTCTTCTTCTTTTACCTACCAGAATAAATAAATATGATACACATTTGAGTTCCTCAATGGTGAATTCTAAAGCACAAGGTCTTACACTACAGCTCAGTTTTACAGCGATCTGTACAGTATATTTGATTTCCTTTTTGCAATTTAAAAGCCTTTGTTCCTTTGCGAGATGGGTTCGACATACAAACACGGATACACTTTGCAGCTAACTGTACACCTTGGGTCAGAACCTGGGAAAAAAAAGACTAAATTGATTGCCTCCTGGCATGAGAAAATAAACCAAAAAGTTATTTTACATCGCACGGATGCGTCTGAAGTTCTGCCTGATGAGATGGCCCCACTCAATTGCCAGAGCAGTTAGAAAGGGCTTTGGCCATTCACAGGGCACCAGCTGCACCATTTAACTTGCTATGGGTTCAATGTGTATCTTAAAGAGATTTTGAAGAGGCCTTCCAGCCTGGAACCCAGACTATCAAAAATATAAATGAATTTTTTTTGTTGTTAGTACATGAAAAATGGTATATTCTTTACAAATTGACGTGGGGGTTAAGTGCTGTCCTCAGCTGTGGCATTGCTCCACTGAAGCTGGTGCAATTATTCCCCTCTGGCTTCACAGCAGTGGTGAGGGTCTGTCTGTGTGTGGTGTCTGGGTCTCACTGTACAAACCCCAGCTTGGATGCTGAAAAGCTTTGGTAGAGAAATCTTTCAGCTTTCTGCAGCATTCTGTGAGAACTTTGCAGTTCTCACAGAGGCTATGAAAACACTGCTATGGGTTTTTGTAAACTAACTCCTTATCTTACACCTGGGTTTGTTATGCAGGATTGTTGTGGTTCTAGCTTTCTGATATTTTGGAATAAGTGTCTTAGAGCTTGACCAATCCCCTCAAGGGGTGGATGGCCGAGCACCCAATTGTCTTATGCCATTCAACACACTCTTTGCGATCCCTGTTATAAAAAGATGATTATAATTAATTAAATAACTACTACTACTTTCTTCCTGAACTTGGTCGTGTCGTTTCTTGCCGTTCTCGGTACTTTACAGCGACACCCCAGCAGGTTCCTCTGAAGCCAGCAGGGCCTGGGACACATTCTGACCTTTGCACAAGGTGCTGGGGCCAAGCTCAGCGCTGGCATTAACGAGAGCCTGCCTTAAGGGGAGGCACCCACGTGCAGAGCAGGCACCTCAGCTTGTGCATCTCCTCCCCAGGAGCCCGGGAAAGCCAGGGACCAGGTGGATGCTGCTGCCTGGGCAGCTGGGAAGCAAAGAGCATCTTCAAAGTCTGTGGAAAACAGGGAACCTTAATCATGGCCGGGCTGTTGTGTAACACGGTGGGAAAGTCGCAGCTGCACGGCAGAGCAGGGGATTTTTTTGTTTGTTTGATCTTGCATTATTGAAATTTTTGGGGGTTTGTCTTTTTGCTGTTTATTGCACCAGCCTCTTCTTATCCTTCCACTATGGATTTGGGCAGAGAGCAGACCTATGCAGAGAAATAGCTTTTTTTTTCACTCAAAAGAAAAGAAAATAACCCAGGAGATGTATTATGCTGCTCTAGAACAGATCATAAAAAACCAGCAAGGGGCACATGGAGGGCTAAGAAGGGAGGAAAAGAAAGATCAACACAGCTTGTAAAAACCAGCAGGAAAGTTCTGTAATTGACTTTTTTCAAGCTTAATTGAATTACGTTTCATAGCTACTGTAATTAAACTAATAGAATATGGTGGATTTTAATTTGCATTCCTTTTCTAGAGAGGTTTTTTTCATCCTTTACATATGAACTCTTCAGAAATGTCCTGATGTTGTCATGTCAATGGAAGTACCACACGTGGAACACAGGGGCAGAAATAATTACAGTTTTCTCCTCTGTGTCCACCCACTTTGGTGTTTCTTCAGCAAAGATGAGCATCTCTTTGGCTGGCTGTAGTGGCAATGCATACCTAGAGCTCATTGAAATTCTTCACATGGTGAAATACCTAAATGAGAAAAGAGATGTGGAGGGATCTGCTTGCTGATGGTTATTTTCATACTTGGCAGCATTTTTGGTGTTTCCTACACAGCAAATGATGATTTTTTGTGGAGGAAATATAGGAAAAAAAATACCTCTCTTTATTCTCATATTTACCATCAAGGACATTTCTCCTTCTTACCTCAAAAAATAAAAAAAGACCAAAAAAAAGGAAAAAAAAGATGTTTCCTTTTAGTCTCCCAGCATCATTACTGGATATTTTCTCATTTAACAGTTCTCCTGCACTGTTTAAATATCTCCCTTTTTTTTTTTTTTTTTTTTTGATTGATACTGATTAGACATCTCTTGCAGAGCAGAAGAAATTTAACTGCAAACTGAATATTGTGACTGGTTTTCTCCTGGGCCTTGATCCTGTAAGGATCATGTATAAAACCTTTACGAATTCGCTAAGAAGGGTTTGGAGCTGGAGCTGGTTCACCAAGCAGAGGCAAAGTAAACAAAGCCATAGGAAGGGGAAAAGACTGGCAGAGGAAATCTCCAGATCCGCAACCTGTTTCCAAATAGGAGCTAGGGAGACTTTGTCCAGAGTTTCCATCACTGTTTTTAAAGGATTGGGCATATTCTTTTCCCAGCCTCCGTGCCATGCTGTGCATTTGTTTGGCATTCCTTCCATACAATAAAAAATCAACTTGAACACCTGCCTCACAGAACACAAAACGTTGCTTCCCTTTCTACATTTAACCTCCCTGTGGCTGAAGCTGTCCCAGGAATGCCCTGGCACCAGGTTGGTACAGCATCCAGAGGGATGGGTAGCTCTTTTTCTCCCCTTTAATCGTTCATCTGTCTGGTGAGGTAGGATCTGTGTGTTACACTCCAAGCATTTTATGCCTGTGATGGAAGAAGCCGTGTTTTATCCAACTAAAATGTTTGTTAAGAAGTGTCAGACCTCTGCCTGGAAGTGAGGACAGGGGAACCTCAATCTGTTTTGATTCTGAGACTCATTAGTGACTTCATTTTCCTAAGTAGCTGGGGCTGGTGGAGGGGAAGTGGTCGAGCAAACCTCACATCACCAATTGGGACATTTGCAGTTCTTCCCACCTGGAAAAACGTCCAGCTTTGCAAAGTTCCAAGAGGAATGATGCAGAATCCATCCCTTCAGTCTTCCCAGTACATACACAGGATTAAATTGAATGGGGAGTTTCTTCCTATCTTTTTTCGTAATTTTCTTTTGGTCAGAAATAGCCCAAGGGCTCAGAGATCTTAATATTCAGGAAAGAGTCAGTTTTGACAGATAATTAACTACTAAATTTTTGCAAGCTGTGACCCTGAATTCTTGCATTTTTGCATTTCCAGATCAATTTTGGCTTTTCATGTCAGCTCACTCCCCTCATGGATGTTTGAGCTTGACTGTAAGAAGGTAAACCCCAAACTTTGCATAAAACACTTCAGGGGCTCATCTGTATTTGAGACAATCTCCTTTTATTTCCCTGTTTATTTTTAAATTTTAGATGTTTTCATCCTGATTCAGAATGGGAGAACTAATCTGCAGGTGGGAATTATTCTCATGCCCCTGTCCAGGACCAGCTGCACCTCAGTCAGCTGCTGCTCCTCGCAGAGGCAGATGAGGATGGCACTGAACAGACACTGCTGTGGACTGATGGAGATCCGAATGTCTCCTCTCCCAGTTTGCTTCCTGAGCTGCGCTGGCCTCATCCCGATGTTGGTTTTTAATGGTGTGAGAGATGCTCCAGTGGGGAAGCTCCCAGTAGCAGTTGCAAGCCTCTGTGAGGAAGGAGATCAGCACCAACAGGGGGATGAAGGGGGTCAGGCTCCAGGGTCGGTCGAGACGTGTGAAGGCTGTGAATGTTAAGATGAATTTCTGCACCAAGGCACGGGGAAGAGTTTCCCTCCTTGGCTCAGTGGGGAAGGTCTCATCTCTCTCCAGAGGATCATGGCAAATCTAGTGCTGGATCAAGCGAGCTTATCTCCTGTGTTCCCTGTCCCCACCTTGCAGGAGCAGGCCATAAATCCATGTGTTCTGACCTTCCCGTGGCAGATGCTGTGGTATCCATCGTGAGCTATGGTAAGGCTGTACCTGCCCCGATGTGAGCTGACGCCTCCTGTTCCAGCCCCATGGGCAGAGAAGAGATGCCTGTCTTACCTGGGAGGGTACAAGAGCGACTGCAACCCTCTGCTCTCTGCCTGAAACACCCACTGCCAGGAGCTGCAGTTTCATGGGCACCTTTTAGTGATTAAAAAAGAGCTGAAGTGCAGATCTGATCTCACACCCAATCCCCTCACTTGTTCACTGGCACCAGGGAACAACATCAGAAGGGGTGTTAATTCAATTTGTGTTTGCTCTGCTCTGGTAAAGCGAATCCACAGCCTATAAAGGTGCAGAGGTTTGCAGGGCACAGAAAAAATATAGGAGAATAGAGCCTTTCGAGGAAGGAGGAGGAAAATTAAAGCTTTGTTTGGGTGTCCCTGCTTTGGGTGACAGGCTGCAAAAAATGAAAGCTGGGACTTTCTTTTTGGACAGAGTAAATGTGCTTTGGTGGTTTTAATTTATTCAGACTCCTTTGAAAGCGGCAGCCAAAAATCTGCTTCCTACAAATACATTTGGTTTTGGCAAAGTGGAGAATTCTGCCGGTCACGGGGGCTGATTTGACACAGTCAGGAAAACTAAAGCATGAGAGAAAAGCCCCAAACTGAAGTGTTTGGCACAACAGAAATCTTTATGGAAGACACTCCATTTTCCTTGGAAGCTGGTGCGGTTGGTGAGCGGCCCCCACCCAGAGGTCTGCTCCTGCTACAGCTTTATGAGGGATAAAGCACTATTTCCCATCAAACTTGGCTATTCTTACGTCTCCATTTGCAGGAGTTAGATGCTTTTTCAAGAAGCATGGATGTAGCTGAAAACACTATTTTCTTCCATGTTTAAAGAGGTAATTTGACCCCTGGCTGCTGCCCCAGAATGAAGCAAGGTGGGAGCGAGAGGGGCCACAGGCTGTGGGTCTACACTTCATGTTAAATCAATTATGATTATCTGCAGAGAGGCAGCACAGCTCTGCCCAGTCTGTCTGTGACACACGCAGTTGACACTCCTGGGATACAAACAGACCACCTGCCCCAGAGTCACTCTGGATTTTTTGGTCCTAGGCGACACTAGAGATTAGATGTGGATATCATCCCTCCCTAATGCTCAGAGTAATAGCAGTGGGTCCAAAATGTTT